>JXSR01S015836.1:80458-91274 GCA_000969725.1 Ophiothrix spiculata
AAATAATGAACGGTCCCTTACTGAAAATGAAGGCAGTTTCCTATGCTCAGACAAGAGTCTAGAGAGTGCACTTTCATGAAAACAGCTGAAAAATCTGAAATTTCATGTAATATTGCTAAAAACAACTCAAAAATAGGCTGAAAATAAATAAAATCAAGGAATTTCTAGCATCAAAAAAACTCTGAAATCAGCAAATTTGTAACATCAAAAACTCTGAAATCAAAGAAAAAGATGAAAAATCTCATGCCTGTATGCTACAATTTAGTAAACAAAAAAGACATAGATAAACAGTAGTTACCTCGAAATTTAGACGCACAGAGGAATAGCATGATGAGACAGGATGTCACTAGTATTTGGAGATAGACTTGTCGTTTACCCATATTGGCTTTGCTAAATATTTCCACGATGAGCCAATGTTACACAGATTCTTTCTATATACCATACATTTCCTCCTTGAAGTGAGTAATTCAGGATTGTGCTAATATGCCAAATATTAAATTAAAAATCATTCATTTGTGACTCAAGGCCTAGCTGCACATAATAGCTCATTAGTTGATATAGGAACAAGTTTATTCATGCAAAAAATGCAAATTTTACAAATCCTAAAACATTATGTTCCATTTATTTATGCAAGGCTATACAAACATAGTTGGGAATCAACAAACAGAATATGGGCTACTATAGTCGATCCAAGTTAAATAGACCCTAGGTTTTTCGGATTTTTTTCAGTAAATATCAACCTTCAATAAAAGTCATGAAAGAACAGTTGTTTGTCTTCTCTTGACCCAACATGATTTTATTTTCATGTTCATTCATTTTATATAAATATGTCCGATTCTATTCAAATTTCATAAATTTTGCCCACAATCGAAAGATAATCGTATTCATCTATATAAGCGCATCGCCGAGATCAGAAAACTTTTAATGGGCCTATTCGATTTATTTTGTATATTATATATTTATATTCGATACAGGGAGTCGATTTCAAGTTTCCATTGTCCCTTTTTTTTTTTCATTAATGACCAGGCAAGTATGTTTGCAATACTATGAGAAATAAAAAATAAGGAAAATATAACCTAAAACGTGTTTGACTCTCAATCCTGATATTAAGTTCCAAATGTTTAGTAGTCATGTAGTGCTTAAGCAACAGCAAACAAAAGAATTGACTGACATCCGATAAATATAGGGGATGGATAAATGGAGTTATGGGTTGTGCGAGTTCCGGTGAGTTATGGACAAGAGCGAAAGGCGAGTTATGAACAAGGAGCAAGGGCAAAAGCCAAGTTATGAATAAGGGCAAGAGATGACTTATGAATAGAGGCACAAGGCGAGGTATGAATAATGGCGAAAGGCGAGTTATGACTCCTCGACAAAAGTGGTGTTTTGAAAAACGGAAAGAGGCAAGGGCGAAAAGCGACCATTCACAATTGGCAGCATATCTTCAGAAACATATTAAAGGCCTATGGTAACAACACTTTGTTACATCAAGAAGTTATATGGTAACTTCTTGGTTACATGAAGGAGTAAGCTTGCTTTTTGATTTTTTTTAGGGGGGTAGGGTCAAGTCAAAAAGTAAGTTAAGGTCAAATTTCAAAAATATACAAACGGTTGAACTAAGGTCAAGGTCACGGCAATAACTCAGGAACGCACATGGATTAAACTTCACCATGGATAGCCATTGACCAAAGGTTAAGAGTCTGTTAATGTCAAAAGGTCATTTGAGATCAATTTTAAAAGATAATGACCCAAACACCAGTGTAGTAAGGCTACCATTTTTTGACAATAATTTGTTTCTCCATGGACCAACTTCAGAAGAAACACATGGTTCGTAAAATAATTGTTGGCGGGTGATTGTTGTTCTTCGCCTATGCATTTTCCCGAAATCGTCGCTATAAAAAGAGCTGACACGTTGGATTTATAATCAGAAAAATACAGGATTAGCATCCAAAAAATCTAGTACTTCCAGTTGACCGGGGTGGGGGTGGACAGATTGGGAGGGAAAGAATGTGATTGGATCCTACACCTTTACACCAAATTTCTTAATTTAGAAATAATATATATGCGAGGTTGAGGCTTTATTCTCTTCGGTTCCCTGAACATACACACCCACCTAAGCACATAAAAAACATTTTTCACTTATAATGAGAATGAAAAGTGGGTCATCATAAACAGTTTCAGTTTTCCAAGTATGATGGATTTGTACAATTAAACAGCAATTCAACAGCAATTCAACGTAGGGCCTACTTTCAATTTTTAGGGACGTCATAACCTTTAATATTGGTAACGCTGCTTTTTATAGTTGCTGACAACATTGGAGACAATCACAAACATTAACCACACAATAGGAACAAAAATTCTTCAACAACATAATATCTGGAGATACATTACTGCCAAAAAGATGGAATAGCATATGAAATTACATTATATCATAAGCCTTCCAACCTCTCCTTAGATGCCGACTGTTTTTTTTTTTTTTTTGGTTATAAATAAGAATGGAGAAACCAATGTTTGTGTCATTTTCAATTGACTCTTGGTCATGTCAATCTGGTGGCATTTCAACTCTCCTGTTGCCCTTGATCATCATAGCTTCATCATGCTCGCCATAACTCGCCCATCCGATAACTCGCTAATTACACAAACCCTAAATATACATAATGGTACACGTTTACAGAAAGGTCACACAAATGTGGCGCTGTCTCGGGGTACACAGCCTATAAGATGTTGCTGTCGTACACTGATCTGATTTTAACAATATTTCCCCGAATGATTTCTTACAAATATTTTTCTCCCCGAATTAACGTAGTTTTTATAATATCATTAATGCCGTTAGCATATATAGGCCTACTATCAATGACCCTATTAATATAGGCTGGTACATGTAGGATGTGTGAATGACATGAAACCTACTAAAAGAAGCTGTGTGTAGGCCATTCTGTCATTGAAAGTAGGGTAAATTATGGAAGTTTCCAATTTTGCAATAGGCCTAGTGCAAGTGTTTCAAAAATGACCGTGACACCTTTTGTATTCAAGTGATAACTTATTGAAAGACATATTTTTCGCTGTTCAAAAAACATTGCATTCAATCAATCAATCAATTTATTCACAATATCATACAGAAAATTACCATAAAAACACATAAATCGAGACAGTGATATTGTGGGAATGGTCGAAAGGCCAAGAAGGCCTGAAGGGACCATCCCCTGCAGGACAATGTTTCAACCACACAAAATAAAAGCAAAAGGGGACAAAACACATACAAAACCAAACAAAGCACAGGGTTAGGCATGCCAAAAGCCAACAAACTAAGTTTATACTCATTTCAGTTTGACAGTCTTACATTTTTTTATATTTGAATCCAATGTATTCCATAAGCTTGGACCCATTGTGCGAACTGCACGGTCTGAAAACTTTTTCTTTGAAGTTTTCCACTGTTTTTTTTTTGTTTACCTATCACGTCATTGAAAGATCTCTTTCGATGCCATTGCTATGCTCCAGATCCCATTATTTTCAAATACGGGTGCCCTCGGGTATATAGCTTGATGGCCACTTTCAGTATATACGCAATGACCCATGCTTTTCATTCATAATGGATGTTGCAACCTGGCGTAAAACCTCCCAATTGGGCGAAGATTAAAGCCACGTTCAGACGGTCGGACATAAGTTGCTTGTGAACGATCATAACTTGTGTCAGTAATACTGCCCTACCATGACAAAAGGAAGTAAGTGACATTTTTTTACGAAATGCTGTTTTATACTTATATTAACCTATATGCAAATATCTTGCCGTCAAACAAAAGTAGAAGCTAACCTGCCCTACCACGACAAAAGGAAGTAAGTCACATTTTTAAACTTTTGAAATATTAATGAAAAACAAAATTACTTAAAATTGTCAAATTTGATTAATTGCCAACATTTATTTGACTCTTGAAGAATTAAAACAGCATATTCTGTAAGACAAAATCAAATGAGTCAGATTAAGGTTAATCAATGACCAATAAATCAATAAAAACAATCAATTTACATGTATTTTACTTCCTTTTGTGGTGGTTTATTCATGAAAATTGTAATATGTCCTATACCTTTAATGTACAAAAGTAAGGAATTAAGTTGCGTTCACAAATGCAGTTATTACCGGTCATATATTTTCCAGGCATAAGTCCGACGTAATTGAAATATTTCCATTGATCCATCAACGCGTCCACACATATCAGTATTAGCACTTATACCCGACGCAGTTATGCGGATAAAGCTTACTCAAGTTATTACCGGTAATAGCAGACAAAAGGCGTGGGTCAAATTGTTATCGGATCGTAACCTCTGACCCAAATTGCGCGAAATGTGAATTGGTAAACAATTAAAAATCGAATCGGGTCACAGTTATACCCGATAGTGCAAATGAACAGTCCACGCGTATTTGTTATTAGCCTACCGGTAACAACTTTATGACCGGACTTATGTCTGCTCTTCTTCGGATATAAATCGTCAGATATAAGTCGCGCTATACCCGATAGAGTTATATCCGATGATCGTTCTCACTGCAAATTAATGTCCGAAGCTATTACCGACACAAGTTATGACCGGTCACAAGCAACTTAAGTCCTACCGTCTGAACGTGGCTTAATACATTGTCCATAATTATAGCACCAATTGTAAACCTCCCAAATAGGCAGAATTATTAGAAAAACTATTGAATCCACATGTTTATACCACACTGCATGCCTATCAAACAACAGGATTTATACAGGAATTTATCTTATTTTACAAAAACTACATAGAGGATTGTTATTGGAAATGGAAAATTTTGTTACTTGGATCATTGGACATATTGGAATACATTCGTTACAAATGCAATTAAACTCTGTAGTTTAACATACCGAAATTTTATCGAAATCGGTTTGTTCGAAATGCTTCAAATCATGAGGTTTTGGCAAATAGGCGTTAACTTTTTCGAGGTATTCTTTTGACACCATTTTAACCTTGATCATGGACGTGAAATCAAGTAAAAGTTCATGTATAAACTAGAGACTCTATTCCATATGTAGACCAAAAATTGTGGTGATCGAACATATATAAGTAGGCAAAAACTTGTAGTAAACTTGACGTTCAGCCAAGCGAGACGTATTTGGGCTTGTACCCTTAATAAACAGGTATGCGCCTAAATGTGTGCTTTACTTTTAGTAAAGTTAAGGTAAGTTGACTGTAGTTAACCCTTATCAATTCAACATCTTCAGTGTGAAGTGCCTATCAAATTCATATAAAAATATACATTTGCAGAAGTGAATTTGCAAAATGAACATGATGGCGAGGTCATTTTAGACCAAAATCTGACATTTTACGAGAAAGATTTATTATGAACTATTTAACGTTTTATAACCTAGAAAGTAATATCTAGGAATGCATTACTCAATACCAAAATTTGACCAAAAAATGAGATTTTTGGTTGAAAAAAAATAAATGTTGACCTATTTTAGACACACAAAAAAAATGAGAAATGCATCCCTAGATATTGCTTTCTCGGTTCTAAAAGGTAAAATAGTTCATTTTTACAAAAGCAAAATTAGCTAATTACCCAGCAGGCCCACATGACGCTCAGAAATTGACCAAATTTTGCTTTTGTAAAATTTTGAACTATTACCTAGAAAGCAATATCTAGGAATGCATTACTCAATACCAAAATTTGACCAAAATATGAGATTTTTGATTTAAAAAAAATAAATGTTGACCTATTTTAGACAAAAATAAAAAAATGAGAAATGCGTCCCTAGATATTGCTTCCTCGGTTCTAAAAAGTAAAATAGTTCATTTTTACAAAAGCAAAATTTAGTTAATTACCCAGCAGGCCCACATGACGCTCAGAAATTAAACAAATTTTGCTTTTGTAAAATTTTGAACTATTTTACTTTTTAGAACCTAGATATTGCTTTCTAGGTTCTAAAAAGTAAACTAGTTCAAAATTTTACAAAAGCAAAATTTGGTTAATTATCCAGCAGGCCAACATGACTCTCAGATCTCCCTCAATAGTTTTGTGTTGTGCGGTGATCAGTTCGATCGTTTCATCTTTACATGTAATCCGATTATCACCAAGATAACTGGATCGCGCTTTCCGGTTTTGACCCCAAACTAAATTCAGTGGTTTTCTTAACGTGACAAGCAAAATGAAATAAAATAAAATAAAATAAATAAAATAAAATAAAAAAAATGAAATAAAAAAAATGAAATAAAATAGCAAAAACAAAACAATGACCAAAAAAAACGTTTTCAGTAATTTTACAAGCGTTTAGTGTAGCATTTATCAAAAAAAAAACCTTAAAGCAGGTATTGGGTGCTTTTGGAATTCTTTTTGTGTACCTTTTTGAGGTTTTTTGTGGACCTGTTTTGCACATTGTCAAATTTAGGGGTGCGACTCCCACAGCGCAGCCCCTGGATACGGGTTTGCTTCCCATTAACATTTTTGGCAAAAACAATATCATTTTGAATCTGAGAGAAAAATTACATATTTTGGTCCAAAAATGACCTCACCATCATGTTCAGAATGCAAACCTGCTTTTAGGTTCTTCGTTGCTGAGTTACATAGAAGAAACCATTTCTGAAAACGAAGGGTTGACACTGAGTACCCTTAAATCAGTTCCGTAGCGTAATTAATATTGATTATCGGATTTTACTAATGCAAGACCTTTGTAATGAGTTGGCTACCCAAGGGATGGGGCTAGTATTTAAAATGCGTTGTTTTGTTATTCTAATCTATCCTTTTCTTCCTACGTTTTTATTTAGGCGTAGTGGAGGGTGGGGTGAGTTGGCGCCCCCCTTTTGTTTGAACGCCCCTGTATTGGAGAAGTTAAGGTCTAGAAGATTTTCCTGTTAACACAAGATAGATATATAGATATGTACCCAAGCTATGTTTTATGTAAATACTAAGACTCTGTGGCTTATCGTATTTAAATAATTAAAAAAATTAAGAAGGCGTCAAAAGGGCTATGCGGGGCGAGTTGGCCCACCCAGTGGGGTGAGTTGGCCCCATTTACAAAAAAAGAGTCCTACTCATTTTACCGTGACACATTTTATACATTATGTTTTTTTAAGTGAAGCACGGGAATGTTCTGCATACAAAAATGTCCTTTTGAGATGAAATGCCGTAATAAATTAATACTATATCGATCTTTTAAAAAGATACGTTGTATATATGCAATAAAGGCCTACCAGTGTCATTTAAGACTCCGTGCGTCTTATGATGCGCATCTATTTACTTTTTTAGAATTAAAATCGTGTTAAAACGTCATAAATGTTATTGTGCTAGAGTCTGAGTAGGTTATCATACCATCTTGGGCAAATTCGCCATAGGGCCAACTTGCCCCATGTGGTAGGGGGCCAACTTGCCCGGTAGTCCCAGTTTTGACTTAACCTTGTGGTATACCAACAAAACAAATAAAGTGGATTTGATCCCATGACATGTTGGACATGTACCATAGCTCGTTATCAATAATAATAAATTGGACCAGCGAAGTAATATCTTGACACTAATACAAAATTACGTTTGCAAAAAAGTTTACTTAGGTAACTCAAAAACTTGTTTTACTGATAACTCACACAAAGAGATGAGCTGGGTTTTGTAAATTTTATGGTAAATCTGATGCATAATATAGGACCAAAAATTACCAGTAACATAATTCTCCCTAGGTCACGTGAGCAGAAACTCGTGGTGGGCCAACTCGCCCCGAGGGCCAACTCACCCCACCTTCCCCTATATAACCATTGGATATTTCAAATCTGCATTGATTACCTCAATGACCCTCATTTTCAAACTTGGATTGTCCTTTTTTTTATTTGTGTTGTGTACCAAATGACCCCCTATTTTTTGTGCATAAGTTTGTACCGGGTGACCCCTACTTTTCATCTTGCCAAGTTACATCCGATCATTTTAGATAGTCAGTGACCCCGGGGGACTCGGCCCATTAAGAATATTGACCATTTTAATAGCTTATGTGTAGCGGGAAATTCAAACTCATCAACCTGTAACAATCTACCTACAAAAATCGTTAGTGGAACTTTCCAAAAGTTTACATCATTAATGGTGCCTGATGTCACAACAGATCATACCAAAGCGAGGCTGAAATTGTCCAATTTGTAAATATTTGACCACTTTGGAGTATTTGTATACTTTAAAATCTATAAATCTTGTTGGTTCAAGAGAAGACAAACAACTTTCCTTTCATGACTTTTCTTGAAGTTTGATATTTGATGAAAAAATCAATAAAAACCGAGGGTCTATTTAATTTGGATCGACTATAGAAGATGTGGTAGTTCAGTTCAGGTCATAATTCCCCGGGGCCGCTCAAAGAAGAAAGTGGTACGTCAGACCACCTCAAAATCGGACTCTTAATGTCGAAATCATGAACAGCAAATTCCAACCCTTTAATGTCGTAAAATATTCAAAATCATACCCTTAAATGTTGCGATGTCGTAATACATTAAAATTGACCCTAAATATCGTAATGGACATATGACCCATTAATGGTGTACCACACTGAAATGGACCCATAACGGCGTAAAAACGCACTATTTCCTGCTATAAAAACATGAATAATACATTGAAAGCCTCATCTGTAGCCCGGTGGGGGGGGGCACTCGAAAAAATGTTGGTAGGTATGTGAGATCCGCGATATCCAACATAGGGTCTTGCGGAACGGATTTTTGGTCAAAATAGGGTCTATGGAACTGATTTTTTCCGAATTGAGGTCTCAAGAACTGCCTTTTTCTCATACAAATCCGACTATTTGGGTTAAAAATTGCAAAACACTGAAATGAAAACATTAAAACACATTTTTTGAATCATTTTCTTTGAAAATGGGGTCTTCAGAACTGAAGTTATCTTGAAAATAGCGTCTTGGGGAGCGGAAGAGAAGGCTTGAAAAGGGGGTCTTGAGGGCGGCACATACCCGTACCTTCCGTCAATGTAAGTAGCCCCCCCCCCCTGGGTTCTGTAGTTATTTGTTGGAATTTTAGAATAGCTGGCAAAAAAGTGACCCTAAAGTAGAAGATTTCGTAAAAATACGACCCTCATGTCGAAAGTTACCCTGATAAGGCACCCCTTTTTCTAAAGACCTCGACGACACCAATTGGGCAAAATCCTACCCTTTTTCCACGTTTTTTTCTGACGAGCATGCGTACCACTTTTTTCTTTGAGCGCCCCCAGGCATATACTCCAAATGTGGTACGTGAATTCACGTACAGTAGGCCTAACAGAAATTATGTACCTCACTATACAGTAGATGAATTCACATACTCTAAGGCTGTGATCACAAGTATACGCTATATGTTAATACAGAAACGGCAAGCTATTCGTTTTTTCAAATAGTGCCCTCTTATGTGACCCGGTAGCATCTATACGCGTGCCCAAGTACAATCGTGCACCGTATACCCGAATAGTATAATTCTATGTGATCGCAGCCTAAGGGTCAAATTATATTTCTTTTTGAGCTACCAAATATTTTGTGTAACAAGTCTTTGTTATCTTATAATCTAGTAATATAATTCCAATGCATCTCCTAATCAATAAGGGCTAAAACATAGTAGGCCTCCAAACAAAATTTTCGCTACCAAACATTTGGTCGTGACATCAAAATGACAAGTGACTCCAAACAAAATAACTTCAACATCGAGTTGAGACCTAATTAAATTCTGCGCTAGATTGCGCTTGTTATTGAATTATATATTTGACCAAATGTTTGTTACCTGTTCATACTTTAAATTCGATGGCAAATATTTTGTGAGACGTCACAGCCAAATGTTTGGTAGGAAAAAATTTAGTTTTGAGACTATGGTTCAGCCGTAACCGATAATTGGTGTTGTAAATCACCAAACATTTTCATCAAATACTCCTCAATGTGGTAGTATTGATTTTTCATCACCAAGCCTTCGTTATTAATAGAAAATACATTGGAACTATATATCAGATTATAAGATAACAAAGACTTGTTGCATCAAATATTTGGTAGCTCAAAAGAACTATGTTTTCAGCCTAACTTTAAAATCAATTTGTAGAGCAAACTATGGATATCGGAAAACATTTCAAAGCATTTCCATCAGTGTTGAATTGGAGCTTTTCTATAAATTAAGGTGTAAAAAGTAGGTCGCTGACCCCCAATTTTTATTTTTAAAATCGGTTCTACATCGATAAAATATTATTCATGCCGATTTTTACTAGAAAATTTAAGTCTGATCTATTAAGGACCAGACACCGTCAGCTCTGAAATTTAAAATTCTATCGGCCAGATATTTTGTCCAAATTTGAAAAAAAGAAAATGACAAATAGAATTTAAAGGGACATTGGACAAAATTTCACAATTTTAATTAGTGGTTGATTAACACTTCATATGTTAGAAACTAACAGTCAATTACCAGATATCGTGAAAATTTTGATCGAAACCATCAGAAATGTAACAAATTTGATTTTTTTTCTTTGTTGTTGATGTTGGCTATGAGGCTATTCTCTAAATGTATTTATTGATGCTATATATCAAGAAAGAAAACATTTTTTTTCACATTATAGATTGCAAAAAAATCAAAAAGAAATATGGAATTTGTATTAGATCTCCTGAAAAGGTAAATTTTACAAATTCAACTATAGACAGAAGTATTTATTGTTGTCGACAACGATAATTAAAAATACTAGAATATCTAAATATTTTGATATTATAGTGTTTGAATTTGACAATGACTTTGCATGATGGCTAATACTTCATATGATGCAAAAATCTCATAATGCTCGAAGAAAAGTTTGGGGATGATGCTGAACTTGTCCAATGCCCCGGGGGGGGGG
>JXSR01S015837.1:2137-14630 GCA_000969725.1 Ophiothrix spiculata
ATATCTAGATATTCTCCATTCGTTCGGGATTTCTTCTCATTTCACAGTCTGTTTTATCTACACTCAAAAAATTTGCTAAATTTACTTTAAAAAGTCATGTTTCAGCATTTCCCCTGAGAAGTTCACCTGAAAAAACGATAGACAGTAGTATTAATCCTTGACTTTAAAACAAGATGTTAGGCCTAAATATAGAATAGAAATGAGCATCTAAAGAAACTAATGGTTGTCATGTAGTAATGAAAATTCTATTGAGAAACTTTGGAATCTAGGTGAAAAGTGAATGTGGTGAACAGGATTTGCTGTGGGGAAAAATAACAACACTAAAGGTAATCTGTGATGTGGTATTCTACTCCTTAAAGTGCATTCAGCAAGTTTCAAACCAGAGGGGATCACTCCATTTTAACATGTATTCAGTTCAAAAATTAATACCAAAATATTTAAAAAGGGCACATTTTGTGGTTAATAGGATCAACCCAAAGGATGTAAGGGCCCAGAAGTGTTGCAAAAATATTTTGAAAAAATAATGAACAAGATAGCAGCAAATTTAAAATAAACTCAGCAATATTTGCTACTCATATCATGTATGTTATGAGTATTACATCTGTTTTTAAACAAAATACTTTTTTGTTATTCATTTAAAAAAAAAAATGTTATTTTAATTAGTGCCTGACTGATCTGATTTGATGGATTGGAATCGGACCAATTTTAAACTTGTCGGATCTCTGAATGGTAATTACAAACAAATTTATGTTTTGCCGATCTCACAAACTGATTCAACAAACCCTAGGAAAAATGCAAAAAATCGAGTTAATTGCATCTTTTAGCTTTGGTACCAGAACCAATAGGCAAAATCAAAATACTATAAACATTACATATTTTTGCCTAGAACAAACTATTACAGCCACATGATGGGTAAATGATTGATGGATTCATTGATATTGTATGAATGTAAGCAATTTATTGTCCTTGTAATATTACGCTTCTGAATTGGAATCGGCAAATTTGAAACTAAGATCCTGGGTAGATCAATCAGACACTAATTTTGAGGGATATTCACATTAAAATTTAACTGCAAAAACCACAGTAATTCAAATTTAGAGTTTATCCTTCAAGATATAATTTCAGTAAAATGGTATAGACCCAATTGCTGTTGATAATTATGGATCGTGTAAAGATCAGTTTGTCTTATACTCCTTAAAATTTAAACACATTGAGAAGTCACCCCCTTCCCCAGGATTCAAAGACATTATAGCCTAAGGCAAATAAAATGAAATCATGGAAAGAATGTTCCACTTAGCTGTGAGAAATGTGGGTAATCCAAATAAATGTTCTCAAATATTGTTGTCATATGATCACGAAATGAGACTCAAAATATTTTCTGTAGACCAAGGTTATTATTATCATGACAGTAGCAATAGATCAACCACCGTTATTAAACATTTCATGTCTTACTGCAGAAGTTTGAGGCAAATTAAAGAAACATTTTGCTTTTTTTCTGGGAGAAGTGCTATCTTTGACATGCATCTAGTGCTCTATGCCTAGCAAGGGAATGTTTTTAAGTCTCATGGATAAAGATGAAGGGTTCAATGTAAGGCCATTAGTTGAAAAATGTGTTGGAACAACCTTTAAAAGAAAATTGTCAAGGTGTGGAAAGATATGCCCATATAGTATCCCCATTTAAATATTACATAATTTAAAGGTTGGATTAAAAATAATAACTGATTAACTGTTTTTTATTTGTGTCTGAGTATATAAATGTAGACCTCTAGAAGTAATTAAACACTAAATTTCAAAATGTTTTAAATTGTAATTGTAAAAAAAAGCCTGTGATTTTTGCCAAGCACAGAGTAGCCAGAACTGAGCTAGGTATGTGTTTGGAATGCAATTTGGTGGAATGTTTTAATGGAAGGAGTTTGATATCTAAACATGTGTACAAGATGGAGCATGTCTATTTGAAATGTGATCTCGATCCCGTCCCACCTAAAAAGCCTAATCAACTCTAAGTACTAAAAGAAAGTATTATATGTGAATTCAAAATGTGTTTTTGTAAGATATTTTAGTGGAATGCATTTCATGTTTAAGCTTGTGAACAAGATAGAGCATGTTGTTGACTTTCATGTTTCTCTTCAATAAGGGGCTTAGTCGGTGAACTTGTAAATTCTAATCAGAAAGCTTGAATTTGCTGAAAAAATATGTTGGAATTTGACATTTTCAGGCACTGATATGTTTAGAAAGTCTTCCCAAATAGTAATGAACTTTATATTTAAGTGTTGGAGTTCTTAACATATGAATAAATATAATGGTAGTCATCGTAGCAAACAATTGAAGTAGAATGGTAAAAACAGACTTTAAAATTTTTAAATTTAAATAACTTTAATAGGTTTAAAATTTACAGATGTATGCTAATACTAACAGTCATAGTAGCTAACAATTGAAGTAGAATAGTAAAAACAAACAATTTCAGTGGAAAATTTGAATAACATTAATAGGTTTAAAATTTATGCCAATACTAACAGGAAGATTGTTTTTTGCATGTTGGCCTGTCATGTCAAACCATTACATTTTCATCCATCTTTGCCTTAGTGCCATTATTCAAGGTCATCTTGTTAAATATAAAACCAAAAGCATAATTAATATGTAGCTAGCATAACAAATTGCATTACAGATATGTACATTGGAAGCAAGGCAGCATAGCCTTCATGTACATGCCAGTTAAATCCCACACAGTACCATGTGTAGTTGGGTTAATTTGGTTGCTATAACGGGTCTTAATTTGTTTGTAATTTTGGGCAAATTTCATGTTTTGACAGCAGTTAGCAAAGTGAAAGATAAATCCAAAAATGTTCATCTGTTACAAGCTAGTTTCAGCAAATTGCTTTAAGATATAACTTCAAAGGATACTGTTAGATGTCTTCAAAACTATATTGGTACTACTAAAACTTAGTGGTATTCTATTTTTTCCAACTAAATGGTTTTCTTGTGCATATTGTTTTATCATCAAGAAGAAACGGGCTGTGGGCTGTGTTTTGAATTCTTTAGTGATTGAGCATGTCAAATTACGTGTAATGAAGAAGACTTATATTTTCAGTCAGTTGTATGAGCTATTACATTGAGTCAGTTGTATCAGCTATTACATTGAATCAATTGTGGTAGCTATTACATTGAGTCAGTTGTGTCAGCTGTTACATTGAGTCAGTCATGTCAGCTGTTACATTGAGTCACTCATGTCAGCTATTAAGTGAGTCAGTTGTGCCTGCTATTTTATCAAGTCAGTATTGTTGACTATTACATTGAGTCAGTCGTGTCAGTTATAACATTTTAAGTCAGTTGTGTTAGCTATTACATTGAGTCAGTTGTGTCAGCTATGACATTGAGTCAGTTGTGTCTGCTAGTAGTACTTGAGTCAGTTGTGTCGGTTATTACATTGAGTCGGTTGTGTCAGCTATTACATTGAGACAGTCACGCAAGCTATTATAAAGGCAGTTGTGTCAGCTATCACTTTGAGATAGTTTGTAAGTTTGAGTCAACTGTTTGAGCTATTATATTCAGTTACTAGTGCCAGGTTTATGTTGACAATATTTTATGAATAATATATCTTACAAGTTTTATTTCAATACTGTGTGTAGGCTATAAGATTCCTTTATGAGAATAGAGATGCACCACCCTTAAAGTTCTCAACATGTTTCTGTGAAGCTGCAATACATTACATGATACCCAGAGGTGGTTTTCAGGATATCCCGCAATGCATTATTCTGATACACTGATTGTACAATATGCTTGCAAATCCAATTCAACTCCTATACTTATGTACAGGTTGCTGAGGTTTTTGAGGTGTCAGCAATGTGGGTAAACACTGGGCTAGTGTGAAAAGAAACACATCCCTAGAAAGATATGAATGAGTACTATTCAATGGAATTCTCAAATTCATACTAGCCCCTTGTCCAGAAAACCATTATTGCCTATTACATATCAGTGTATCAGAATGATGCATTGTGGGATATCCTGAAAACCACCTCTGCATGATACCCTGATGTCACAAGGACAGTGACAGCACATAGCTCATGTGCCCAAAGTGTTTCTTTTACTATGTTGTGATTTTGTATCCACCGTAATTAATAGTGACATTAGAAAAATGTCAGAGGAAGCAACTGTTTGTTCACTTGATGGTGTACCTGGTACAGAGACTTCCATGTGTTCTAATTATCACTGAATTCTTAGATAGAAAAATGGTGCCTTTTAGACAAACTTCATGTTCAATTACAAGCTAGATTTATTTGTTGAATTGTGTGGGATAAAGGCAACTTACCTTGTTAAAGGAATAGCGTTTCTTCCTCTACAAAAGTGGCATACCCAATTTCAACAAATTACCCCATGTTATATAGAAGATATTTTAACCTACACGTCCCAACCTATAGTACAAATTGGTTTTCAACACCTTTGAATAATTTTAAAGAAGTTGCAACAGTTTATGCAGAAAAAGACAAAAATATTGAAAAAGAAACATGAATAATTTGGCAGTAGAATTTCTGATTCTTAATTAATTAAGTAATTCCGCTAGAATTCCTTAGATTCATCAAAACATCTACACTTTTCTTAAAGCATCTTTGATTACAACCAGGCTTATCAAATTTCAGTGAGAAACTTTAATCATGAAATTTTACCTTTTTGGTAACAATAGTCATAATAACATAATCCAAAGAGCAATCATAATTGATGCTTTATGCACCTATCACTTGTAATTCCGGCCCCCGGGTACCCGGGCACTAGCGGGGAACTCGTCATGCTCGTGCGGGGAAGTTGTGCATGCTGATGTCCCCGCCAGGCGGGGAACGCGTGCGGGGATGCGGCAGTGGCTCGATGGTGACCATTTAGTCGGGGAATTTGACCGGGACGTAAATCTATGAAATCTGAGCCCTTTCCTTGTGGTATGGGCTGGGACTTCGTCGTTGACTCAGATTTGAGGATGCCCCGCCCTACGGGGAAGTCGGCGGAGTGTTAGGCGGGGACTCGTCAAATTGTGATGAACGAGCTCGGGCGCATTCCCCGCTAGCGCCCGGGTACACAGGGGGCCGGAGTTACAAGTGATAGGTGCATTACTTGACATCTGAAGTCTTGATGGTAGAATTTGCAATCTGGATGTAGCTCTATAGATTAAAATAATAAATTATGGTAAATTTTTTTTATTTATATGAAGTGCATATTCTTAATGTTTGTGTTGATTTATATCAAGTACATGTATGGAATTTAAAGTTAGCTGTAGAATTGTTTGTGGGGCGTTAGCACACAAGCAAGCTATTTTTTAAGAATGTAGAAATAAACACAGTATATTTTCTTGCTCAAGTAAATATATCAGGTAGGATGGTTTAATGAATGTGATTGGATTTGAAAATATGTCATGATTTCAAAATCTTGACAAAACTTTGATAAAAGTGAATAGACATTTTCCAATAACATCCAGCACAACTGACCCAGATGTGGCATTCAAATGTGCTGCATCAATATACATCAACTTGTTGACATAGATCGGGAAAATATATTGGCTTTTAAATGGAGAGAAGTGTGACAGTTTAAACTATCTATATTCAGCATTTATGGTAAGAGCATATGTATCAAATATTTACCAGAAATACAATTTGTTTAAAAAAATGCTGAAGTTTATAACCAACCTTTTCCATGTACAAGATTGAGTCAACACACTGGATTCCATTCTAATTTTTGCAATTTCACTTTTCTATTACAAAATTTTAAAGAAAATGAATGTGACTTCTCATACAATTTCCAATGTCCAAGTATTAGAAGGTATTATAAGGCCAAAAAAAAAAAGAACTCTGTCTCAGGTTCCTAAGGCCCAAAACCCTAAGCGCTACGCGTTTTTGTTTTTTTTTAAGTCAAAAAAGGCTATGCGCACGCGGAAATCTTTTTTTAATTATGTTTTTAGGTCACTATTTTTTTTTCCGACCACTTTGCGGCCGAATTTTTTTCTTTTTTTTTCTCTTGATGTAAGAAAAAAATAAAATCGAATTCTTAACCCTATGCACGCGGGAAGCTGAGACAGAGTTCTTTTTTTCTTTAGCCTAATGTACTGGAACATCACAAAAACATGTAACATACTTTTACAGGTTAAAAGAAAAACAATTCTAGTATTTACTATTTTTGGAAGTATCATAAAGAATATTTATGAAATCTTTTGCCATAGAAAATAGATCTTGTGTCATATCAGTTGATTTATTAAAATTTGATTTTAATGGTTATTCCTAAATGTTATTTCATTGGTTTGTAAATGCAAACATTTTACAAATTGCAAAAGGTTTGTTGTTTGTAAATCAAAATATGAATGTAGTTTTTCAAGATAAAATAATTTTGTTCCAACAATTTGGTGTTGATTCAATAATATAAGAATGCTGCTTTTGGAAGGAAAACATCCTTCTTGCAAAGGTATTGGTTGGTTTTATGTTTTTCATGTGTTGGCTCAACTGGTAAAAAATGTTAACTTCCCAAGAAGGAAACTCAAATATATGAAATATTTGAAAATGCAGAATTTTCCAACAAATACTATAATTTCGTGGGATATCACTCCTGATTTCCACACTTTTTCATTCCATATGTACTGGATTTTATATATTCCAAATTTGTCAAATTTCCAGTGTCTGAGCTCTTCGTTTTGAGCAAATAATGTATAGTTAAACAATCACACTCAAAATTTTCGAAAGTAGTAAACAATAGTGTCACATGTTGGTGTGGTTCTAATACATCTCATTTCATGCAATGCAGTTTTTAATCTTATCGATACGTTTCGTTCAGTTTGAATTTTCTTGCCAAGTGAGTTAAATTGGAATGAAGTCGCCAATGAGTCTTGTAGTATGATGAATTGGATTGGAGATGATGTGTGATTACTTTCTTGCAAGAGATATGCAAAATACAATACTTTGTAGTCAGATCAAATCTGTAATCCTACTTCTTAAATGGACTTATTGTGCTATTTATTTTCTTTATACTGTAAAACACTTAAATTTCGCGGGGAGTTTATTTCGCGAATTTGCAATAAGTGACATTTTCGCGAGTATTACATTTCGCGAATTTGAAATTTTGTCATGATTATGTATGTCTTCCGAATTCGGAAGGCCAAATATTATCTTCTAGTCTTCTGTGATCCTGTCAAAATATTACTAAAATACCTTGAAAGTCTGCATGAAAAAAGGCTCCACGCATGATGTTTAAAACTATTGTAAAAGTAAGCAGTCATATTGCAGAAATAAACCAACAATTTTACGATCAAACAAACCCAATAAAACACTACATTGATTGCCGACCGCAAGACTTGTAGTTTGTTTACATGGAACTTGGATCATTCCATTTACAACACCAAAATAGGGGTGAGGTTTAATAGATCGTATCACAGAGGGGCTATTTAACAAATACACAAATACAAGAGCTGACAAGCCATTTCTCTTATTAAACAAAACATGAACTTGGACAATATTTTCGCGGGGATTTAATTTCGCGAATTATTTCCCCTCGCGAAATTCGCGAAATTAAATACCTCGCGAAATTTACATGTTTTACAGTATGTCAGAACCTATTTATTGAACCTATAACATTATTGAATCAGGCTGCATCTGTTTTGTTCAAGTATGGGGGATATAACTTGCAGAGTTTTCTTCATTTTATTATTGCATTTTTAACATGAAAATTAAAAGTTGTGTAATTTAAAGTACTTTGTGATATTGAATATATTAACCCAAGCCTTATAAAAACAGACGATAGCAGGCGTCAAAATACAAGTGGGCGAAGGGCAAATCGCCCCCTCTTTTTTTATATAAAAAACCCCCCTTGCAAAGGTGGAAGAGGGCGAAAAAAATTACATAAGCACACCAGTCATCCCAACTTATGAAATTTCAGTAGATGAAGTTTATGTTGCTCATAACACGATAAATATATTTAACAACAATATTCTAAGTAAAAAATGAAGTAGCCATCAAGTAGCTCAAAAGAGCCCCCGGGAATGAGAGTCAGAGGGCGATTTTTATTTGCTGAAAAAAAAATAGCCCCCTAAAGAAAAAAATTATTTTGATCCCTGGATGATAATCTACTAAAGTTACTTGCATTACGTTTAGTTGTTTTAAAGTTGATATCTTTCAAAAAAGATATATTATTATTACCTCACAATCTTAATTTTTTCATTTTTTTATCAAGGAAATACCATGTTTTTAGTAAATTTCTGTGTTTTCCATTTTTCGTAAATTAATTTGAATTTTTCTGTTTTTCCGTAACACAGAAAACTTGCAAACTTAGTATTGGGCCGATAATATTATAAATTCCCTCCCATGTTTACTAGTTTACAAGATGGTCCTAGTTATAGCTGATAATATATGAACATCAACGAGACAAGTTGTCACATACCATAATAGAATGTAATGAAAATTCTATTGAGAAATCTTGAGAATCTAGGTGAGAAGTGAATGAATGGAACAGGATTTGCTGTGGGGAAAAACAACAACATTGTAAGGTGATCTCTGATGTGGTATTCTCTTCCTTACATAATTTGCAGAATTTTAGCTCACAGAAGTTTTCAACAAAGGGGAGAGTCATGTTTGACATGTGGTCCATATTCCAATCATAAAATTAAACAAACATATTGAAAAACATTACAAGCAAGATAGAAGCAGTAAAACCAAACTAGTTATGCCATAGGTAGATAAGAATAGGCGATAAGATTAACAACTGTTTAATAATTTTAAATAATGGTTAAGTTCTCAAAATGGTGGTTATTTTGAAGGATATCAGATTTCTTAAGAACTGAAATGCACGTAAAAAATGAATGATGCAAACATCACAGTAATCTTTATATTTAAGTGCATAGTTAAGACAAAATTCCAGTAAAAATGGTACTCAACTTTTCAAATTGTAAACATTATGGTTATTGTAAATACAATTTTACTGTCTCTCTCTCCTCCCAGAGATTCAATTAAACACTTTGAGAATTAAACCCCTTCCCCACGATTCCAAAAACATATAGTTCAAATGTTTTATTATGTATAAAACAATGAATTTTGTAGATGATTTTTATTCACTGATGTCACTCACTAAGTATAGATAATCCCAACTTGAGAGTTTGCAATCTGGAACAATTTGTTTGTGTTTACATGAGTGACAGCAAAATTATGCCCTTTTTCTCTTACTTGTAGAAGACAATAGGCTATCACCTACTTTGATTGACAGTCTCTTTTGTGTGTTAGGACCAAATCAACACTTCTTTTGTCATTATTTTATGATTTTGTAAACTTTTATGAATTAAAGCTTTTATTTTTTAATGAGATATTTTACAACAGGGGCCTATTTCACTAATGTTTAAATCCTTCGCAAATGCCAAACTTCATCGCAAAAGTGAGAGATCATCGTAAATTTGAGATGGATTTCCCGAAACCGATTTCACTTAGGTTTGGGATGAAAAAAATCATCACTAACCATTTGCGATGATTTTGTTTGCGATTAATATCTTGCGAGTGCTTATGAGCATCCGTAAAGAAAACTTCGCAAATGAAAGTCATCGCAAACTCTTGATATCATGTGATTTTATTTCGCGCCATATTTGGATGAGATCATCGTAAAATATGTGATAGACTCATGGAGATAAAAGCGAAAAGATGTTAGTGAAATGGAAAAGTCATCACAAACGGTATTTGTGATGGCTTCTAAATTTGTGTGAGTGTCTGCAATCATCGCAAAAAATATTGTTAGTGAAATAGGCCCCAGATTTGAACTAAATAAGGCAAATAGTATGAAATCATGGAAAGAAAAATGGGTAATAAAATGACAGTAGCATATATCAACCACAGTCATAAAACATTCATGTAAGCTGAAGAACCGTGGCAATTTCAGGAAACATTTCGTGAGTGTTTTGTGGTTGAAGGCTTTTATGAGGTATAGATCAAGTGTTATCTTTGACATGCATCTAGTGCTCTGTGTTTGTTAAGGGAATGTTATTATGCATGATGGATGAATGGGTTCTCATATAAGGCCTAAAAAACGTTGTGTTGCCCTCAGCGACAGACCCAAGTTAAAAAATATATTAGGGTCGGGAAAGCACCCAATTTTGCTCAGATTAAGTGTTTTTTGAGAAAATATTTTGAAAATAGTGGAAAATGCAACCAAATTTGGCACTTGGGTGCTTTGAAAAAATAATTTAAAAAAAAAAAAGTATTTTCCTACCGACCGACTCTATTTTTCAGAAATTCCACTTAAGGGTAACACAACATTTGTTTTTGGCCGAGGGCCATGGTAGAAAGAAATTGTTTCATATTTTGGATTTCACAAATCTTAATTCAAGAGTGAGGCAGCTTGTAAAAAGTTTAACCTCTTCAAAGTGTTATGCACTTTTATCATCATGTTTGTAGGCAGCAACCTTCAAAAGGATGGTGAAAAAGATAAAAAGTTAAATATCCAAGTATAAATGAAGGTTGCCTAGGGGGCAATTAAATTGAAATGTTTTAAATAACTGAGTATAAATGTAGGTGGACCACTTGGAGCTTTTAAATTGAAATGTATTAAATTGTACATAGAATAATCATGGAATGTGCTGCTAAACCTGCAGTAACCTAAACAGCTAGGTGTGTGTTTGGAATGCAATTTCATGGAATGTTTTAATGGAGCGAGTTTGATATCTAAACATGTGAACAAGACGAAGCATGCGTAAATCCGTAATGTGATCTTGATCCTTTCCCAGCAAAAAGCTTAATCAACCTTAAGTACTAAAAGCAAGTATATTGTATGTGAATCCCCAATGTATTTATGCAAGATGTTTTGGTGGAATGCATTTCATTTTCATGTTTAAGCTTGTGAACAAGATAGAGCGTGTTGGTGACCTTCATGTTTCGCATCAATAAGTGGCTTAGTCTGTAAACTTGTTATGCTATCTGAATCTTGTTTGCTGGCAAAATCTAGAAATTATCTGATGTTATGGAAAAATATCTTCAGAAGAAATTTACCTCATAATTATAAATTGGTAATGGGGTTTGTAAATATGCTAATACCAGCAGTAAGTTTGTTTATGCCAGCCAGACTTAGGCCAAGTATCAAAAATAACCAGTTGATCGTCCTACCGTCACCAATTTTTCAGAAATTCCAAAACTTTTTGTTATTTTACTTCCTTTACCTGATTACTTAAATTCAGAAGAGGTTGAGATAGAAAAAGTCAATAGAAGTGATTCGGTATCATATATAAATCCACTAAACAGAATTTCTCCAGACTGGCGTTAGTAGGTCTAGAGAAATGAGGACATAACATTGGCCTCTTCGTATTATGGCAAACATTCAGATGTTAAAAATTAGCCCAAAATAAATAATAAATTCATGAAAATGACAAATAATAAGGACCTCCCTCACCAACTTTTTTAAAAAGTCCTGACGATCAACTTGTAATTTTTTTTACTTGGCCTTACTTATATGAATCGTAACAATATTTTCACCCATATTTGCCTCCACACTTATTCTTTATCGCATGATTCAAGGTTGTCTTGTTAATTATCATACCAAAAGCGTAATTAATTTGTAACTGGCATTTAGGGTGGTATTACAGAAATGTAAATTGTGTGCATGGCAACATAACCTTTATGCACATGGCTTTCTGATCCCACACAGTACATGTGTTTTTGTGTTGCTATGGCAGATCTTGTTTGTGATTTTTGTAAGTTTTTTAACATTTTGACAGCATTTTGAAAGGTGATGAAGGACAGATTCAAACAGAGTACATACATAGCCATAACAAGTGCATTTCAACAGTCTCTGGTAATAATTTACTAACAGAAAGTATATATGACATTCAGTTATTCTTTGATGTATTTCTTGCAAATATATATTCTCATCTATATTTGATGGCAGCACAAACAGGTTGGGTTTTGATTACTTATAGTCTTTAGGAGCCCACCATTAGATTTCCAGGGGGGCAGGAAGTTGGGTTTTGGTTGAAATTTTTTTCGCGCCCTATTCGGGAGCGAATTTTCATTCCCTGGAAATTACTGTTTTTCTACCTATTCCATGTTCAGGGGGGAATTTTTTTTCTTCTGCCTGTGGAGAGTGATTTTTTTGTAACTTTTTAACTTAGCAGTATTTGAAGATTTCAAATTATAAAAGAAAATTCAGCCATTATGTCAATAGTTGGTTATGCCAGCTATTAGATTACATCAGTTGTGTGAGCTACTACTTTCAGAGATTTGTGTTCACTTCTGAATCAGTTGTTTCAGGTACATTACATTTTGTCCAGTCATTACATTGAGTTAGTCATGTCACTTATTACATTAAATCAATCTTTTGGGACATTGAGTCATTTGTGTAAGCTCTTACATTGAGTCATTTGTGTCCACTTTTTCATTTAGTCAGTCTTGTCTGCTATTTACATGTACCTTGAATCAGTATTATCAGCTATTACATTGAGTCATTTGTGTCAGCTATTACATTGAGACATTTATGTCGGCTATTACATTGAGTCATTTGTGTC
>JXSR01S015837.1:48685-61506 GCA_000969725.1 Ophiothrix spiculata
CTAAACTGTAGTTTTCCCCCTTTTTCTATTTCTTAAGCGCCTTGCCTACTTTAGTAAAAGGCGCTCTATAAATCTCATTATTATTATTATTATTATTATTGAAACTAGAATGGTTTGAAGTGGATTTGGATGAAATTTGTATGAGGAAAGTTTATCTTAAAAGTAGGTTTCAATCTTTTGCACCTAGATTCCAATATTCCTTCATTTGTTTTAGCAGAAATGTATTATTGCTTTGTACTGTAAAAGTAGTATGCACTTATTCTATAATAGCTTATTTTGTGAAGGTGTCGCTCACAAATTATATCGATTCTATTCCAATACCATACAAGTATTCCTTTGACATATTTAGGTAAAGTGGACTCTTGCTTGATATGTACTGAAAATAGTCATAAAAACATGATAATGGTGTTTGGTTTTGAAATACACAACCATAGGTAGTGCAATTATATATTGGCCTAGTTCCATTAGCTAGCTGCCATTACTAATCAGAGCTGAATAAAACAAATCTACTGAATGAATGTGACATTTTCTTGCTTGAAGGAAATGGAGTCTTGATTGAGTATTTTTTCATCAAATTTGGTTATATCAAAGTTTTCCAATTCACAATAACAGTGTGTTTATGTGACATGGTTATTATCCTAACCTCCTACCTACCACCTTTTCTTTCTCCTCGGAAATAAGGGTGTCAAAAATTAATAGTTTCCACCGGGGCTCGAACCAGGAACCTCTTGCATCCCAATCCCATGTCCACCCCGGGGGCAGGGAATTCATGCCCATACAGGATCCCAGTTTTAATACATATTTGGAATTTGGCGAATTTGGTTATTTTCTCTTGTTACCTTTTGTAACCCTTTTGGGAGCTGTAGGGTTAAGATGCGTTTGAGATGAAACTGCAATGATGTGTCTGTGTATGAAAATAAATGATACATGTATTCATAAATTAAGACATTTAGAAACTTTAGGGGTAGCTGTTGACAAATCATATTTCAAATGCATGGGATTCTTTTGAGAAGTAAATATCTCATAAATGATTGTGCCCTCTCAAAAGGTTGTGAATGTGAAAATAGGATTTAGACATTAAAGCTACTTATATCCATTATTTTCAATTGCCTATTTAAATTTGCTGAAACCAAAATGGTTTTCTGTATTGTAAACTAAGAGAAACTACCCAAAGGGTACAGTGTCTGCAATTTGCTTCATATTTAAGTGTTGCGTTTTTTACGCTTCTATCCAGTGCAGTCTATGGCAGCACCTTTCAGTTTATAAATAACCCAAAGTCGCTTATATTTCAGCACTGATTTTATGTCTAATTAATGCAGCAATATAACCATGGTTTTGGATAGCTGCGACTGCAGCAATATAACCATTGTTGTGGATTACTATGAGAATATTATTTTCTTATAAATATTAACATTCAGTAAGATAATAACTTTCCAAATCAGCTGGCCACAAATTTAAATATATGGTGGGGATTTGATTTGATTTCTCTTAACCTGCGTATCATCATGTGACTGCAAGAAAGTCGTATCTACAATGGCTGCCATTTGTCATAAATTTGAATTGCACACTGTATATCTCCAGTCTTGAGTCAGTGGTTCTTCAGGTGACACCATCACCTGAAGAACCATTTTAAGAACCACTGACATAAGACAGTGGAATTTTGAGGGATTTTTCACATTCTTATGACAAGTGGTAAAAAAGATATAACTCATGGCAGCCATTCCAGATACGACTTTCTTGCATTCACATAACGGTATGTAACAAATATTTATGTCATCTCTGATTAAGAAACCTAAGAGAGACAGTTAGAATAATTATTGCATAATTATTTTCAGGCACACCATTATAAACAATTAATGATGAATTCATGTGGGAAAAGATATTGTAATATCTTCAATGCAAGAATCGAACGTCAGAATTTGGAATTTGAAAGAACAGACCTCAATTGTTAAATAATTAAAATCATTTAAGTCAAAAATATCCAGCAAAATAGTTCTATATTAGCATTAAGCAGACATACTTTACTTACCTAAGTACATCTACCTTTAAATTTTATTTACAGGAACTTAATAGAAATGAAATACAAGTGGCTAACATTAAATTATAGTATAAAGATGATATAAGGTTAATGCTATAAAGTGACTAGGAAGCTTTAGATAGACAGTATGGCTTGACAGACAGACAGGGGACATTGACATTATTTCAAGGCCATTTAGATGGCAGAAACAGACGAGACATTCATGTTATATATGATGCATTGTACTAAACAGTTATATGTGTAAATATTTGATTAACTTATTTTATAGGTGCCAAGTAATATGGTATCAAAAAACAAATATTCAAGGGTATTAGAAACATAATAACATATTTTTGATATCCGATGGAAAAACTGAAAACTCCAGTATTTTCATCTCATGGTATTTGTAAAAGGTGAGGTGCATTAGCCTGATTAGAACTAGTACCGTTCCCCTGATCGCCCCTCCCACTGACCCAGCAAGGAGCCACTACTCTCTAAATTCCAGAGACTTAGTTTTAAATCTAAGGAGACTTGTTAAAATGACAAAACATTTTTGGATTTGAAATTCAGTCTTTTGAATTAAATTGTAAGTCTCTCGTCAATTTATTAACTGCTTTCTTAGTCAATTGTTGATTTTTTTTCAATCTATAGGATTTATTTGAAATAAGTCTTTTTGACGGACTTATTATTTTAAATTTCAAAAACGCTTTGTCATTTTAACAAGTCTTTTAGACTTAAAATAAGTCTCTGGAATTTAGAGAGTAATCAGCTCAGTGTGGCTAAGGGATGTTGGACACTGAGTGGATGTTGGACATGGCACTGTAAACAGGGCTATAGCCTGATATGTTATCTACGGTAGATAACATCTGATTGTATGATCTATACCAAGCTGTACTTTAAGGAAAGTGTCATTGGACACCTCAACAATTGCTTCAATATAAGGAAATATATTCAATTATAGAATTGATTTTTAGCAAACCACTGTACTCTTTAATTGGGGGTACATTTGTATATCCATGTGTACAGTAAAGGGATTCTGTTACAGCTAAGATTGAAATGTTTTCTGCGGAAGATATCTTTTAACTATCTTTTTATCTGATACAAATGCACACCACTTCATTTAAAATCTCAAATATTTCAATGAATGTGAGGTATTTACAAAACATTTAAGGCAAATATGTCTAGCTTGCAAATGATAAAATGCTTCATAATAAATACACCACTCTGATCATTCCTTTCAATATGAATGCATCATATCAATAATCAATGTCAAAATATTTCAATAAATATGTGGAGATGTATTTGCTGTACATTAAAATGTCAAACAAATATGCCTCGCGTACACTGCATTCTATTCATGTTATATTGCATATGCATTCAAGGTCGATGTCTAAAAATAATATGGTACATTACCTGTGCTTAGATGAATGTGAATTATTGACATATTTCAAGATGTGCAGTTTCAAGGATGAATAATGAGAAAGTAGATTTATGTTTGAGTCCACTTGATCTTGTAAGACTTAACTTTTAGTGCAACTGTCAAATGAAGATATGATATGTATTCTTTTAAAAGTATATTTGGTGCATTTAACAGTGGAATAGACAATCAGGTCTGCTTGCATTGACATATGAGATTTTACATTTTAGTAATCATAATTCAAGCTGATGCATATTGGTTGCCTGTTACCAAGAGGATTGAATACAAACTTCTCCTCGTCACATTTAAAGCTTTTCATCTGAATTCCCCTCAGTATCTCGCTTCTTATTTTAAATTATACACGACTGCTTAAATGCTCTTCGCTCCAGCTCAACCATCAAATTTCATGTGCCTCGCACCAATAAACAACATGGTGATCGTGCCCTGTCAGTTGCTGGTCCTTACTTGTGGAATGAATTGCCTGTCAACATCCGTGGTCTTGAGCACATGCCTACTTTTAAAAGTCATTTGAAGTCTCATCTTTATCCTAAACTGTAGTTTTCCCCCTTTTTCTATTTCTTAAGCGCCTTGCCTACTTTAGTAAAAGGCGCTCTATAAATCTCATTATTATTATTATTATTATTATTGAAACTAGAATGGTTTGAAGTGGATTTGGATGAAATTTGTATGAGGAAAGTTTATCTTAAAAGTAGGTTTCAATCTTTTGCACCTAGATTCCAATATTCCTTCATTTGTTTTAGCAGAAATGTATTATTGCTTTGTACTGTAAAAGTAGTATGCACTTATTCTATAATAGCTTATTTTGTGAAGGTGTCGCTCACAAATTATATCGATTCTATTCCAATACCATACAAGTATTCCTTTGACATATTTAGGTAAAGTGGACTCTTGCTTGATATGTACTGAAAATAGTCATAAAAACATGATAATGGTGTTTGGTTTTGAAATACACAACCATAGGTAGTGCAATTATATATTGGCCTAGTTCCATTAGCTAGCTGCCATTACTAATCAGAGCTGAATAAAACAAATCTACTGAATGAATGTGACATTTTCTTGCTTGAAGGAAATGGAGTCTTGATTGAGTATTTTTTCATCAAATTTGGTTATATCAAAGTTTTCCAATTCACAATAACAGTGTGTTTATGTGACATGGTTATTATCCTAACCTCCTACCTACCACCTTTTCTTTCTCCTCGGAAATAAGGGTGTCAAAAATTAATAGTTTCCACCGGGGCTCGAACCAGGAACCTCTTGCATCCCAATCCCATGTCCACCCCGGGGGCAGGGAATTCATGCCCATACAGGATCCCAGTTTTAATACATATTTGGAATTTGGCGAATTTGGTTATTTTCTCTTGTTACCTTTTGTAACCCTTTTGGGAGCTGTAGGGTTAAGATGCGTTTGAGATGAAACTGCAATGATGTGTCTGTGTATGAAAATAAATGATACATGTATTCATAAATTAAGACATTTAGAAACTTTAGGGGTAGCTGTTGACAAATCATATTTCAAATGCATGGGATTCTTTTGAGAAGTAAATATCTCATAAATGATTGTGCCCTCTCAAAAGGTTGTGAATGTGAAAATAGGATTTAGACATTAAAGCTACTTATATCCATTATTTTCAATTGCCTATTTAAATTTGCTGAAACCAAAATGGTTTTCTGTATTGTAAACTAAGAGAAACTACCCAAAGGGTACAGTGTCTGCAATTTGCTTCATATTTAAGTGTTGCGTTTTTTACGCTTCTATCCAGTGCAGTCTATGGCAGCACCTTTGGTGTCCATTAGGAGCATTAGGAGAAAAATAACTGGTTTTGTTTTTCCAATGTCTTGGGCTCCAATAATGTTTTTCCTAGAGGTGTTTGTGAAAAAGAAATCAGTGTTTCAACATTTGTGAGGTCGATATCAAATTTGAACTTGAAATAAAAATTTATTAGAATATCCAATTTCACCTTTTAAGAATGTTTCTACCTCTAGTTAAGAATTATTCTATTTTAAATTCAAGCGTAATATGTTGGAAATTATTCTCAATCTGCTTTTGATCTTCTCTGATTTTGTTAAATGTCATTTTCATATAATGGCAATCAAGTATAGTAATGGAGTCTGGTGACAAATAATATATTGCGATGTCAAATATTGAAGAGTCACTTTTAAAGTCTCTGCCAGAATTCCTCAGACAAAATCAGTCACGTTACCACCATTTACAGGGTACCGATTACGTTCATAAACAATTGGCCCTGCACTCTGGATGTTTATTTACATCGTCTGCAGAATTGTGATGCCAACTTCAATGACAACACCACATGATGCTGAATAAATGAACAATAATTATATTTGTGTGTTTTATTTTCACTGCTATCACAGTGGTTAATGAAATTAAGTTGTTTAACCCTAAAGCTCCCAAAGGTTACGAAAAGCTACAAGAGCAAATCACCAAAATCGCCTAAGTCCGAATACGTCATAGACAGGGTTCCTATATGGGGATGAAATCGCTGCCCGGGCAGTGCCCCACGGGTGGCTTGGTATAGGTGGACACAGGATTGGGATGCGAGAGGTCCCTTGTTCGAGCCCCGATGGAAACCACCAATTTTTGACACCCTTATTTCTGAGGAGAAAAGGGGTAGGTAGGAGGTTAGGGTTAGGTCTAATTGGAAAAAGTAATCCCTTTTACACAGAGATTAAGAGATATCTTACACTCAGCACCATATCAATATCAAAATGTGTATAAATGCCATAGGATTCAAAAATCACAAAAATAATGTTTAGTAAAAGTGTCTGTAGAAGTACTACTCATGCTAGACCACAAAAGATCTGTACAAGTGGCAAACCCGGGTGGCAAACATTCTAAAATAGAGATAAGATTAAATTTAACAAAAAGAGAATTTTCGATAGACATTGCAGCATTGATGTTGGTGACATTGACATTGGTATGCAGACATACATTTTGTGTGTGATGAATGCTGCTATTCAGTTTACTGTTTGGCTTTTGTTATTGGACCAGGCTGCAGATGTTGATGCAATGAACAGAGTTGTACTTGCCATGCAGTGTGCCAACCAGAGAGCTCACAGTTGACAGACATTGCAGCATTGATGTTGGGGACATTGACATTGGTTTGCAGACATTCATGTTGTGTGATGAATGCTGCTATTCAGTTTCCTGTTTGGCTTTTGTTATTGGACCAGTCTGCAGATGTTGATGCAATGAGCAGAGTTTTACTTACAAATCAGTGCACTGCCAAGATGTGCCAACCAGAGAGCTCACAGTTGCCTTGCTAATTAGGGATTCATTGATCCATCATGATAGTTATGTTGGTTTGTTAGATACATTGCTTTTCTTTAGTAGATTATCGTTTTGCAGTTTCATTATTATGATTTGAAAATACAATATTCATTTAATTGAATTATCTATTTTAATGAATCTAAAATACAAATTTTTCTTTTTATGAATGAAAGTGTCGAGCAGTTTTTCAAAAATGCCAAGAGAAGAAAATTACAAACTCAGTTCAAAACATAATAAAATATTTGACCACAACAGAGGGCATCTATAATGAATTTATTTATATATAATTATAAAATGAAAATTAATGCTGATTCTTATCATTAGGAAAATGTTTTAGTAGAACTTGTTTAGAATTAGCCTGATAATTTTTAATTTTTAATGTGTAATGACATTTGAACCCATAGCTATAATTAAGAATTGGTGATTATGGCATATTATGATTATAAATTAGTTACAGTTGAAGTACAGGTCTTATTCACTATGCCAATTAATTTTTCCTCTCTGTTTATGTTGTTGTTGGTTCTTATGTAATTTGTTTTCATATGACAAGTAATTTGAAATAGGGTCATCTTTAATATATAATCAAAATTTGAAATTATAAAAAAGGAAAGTTTTATTTTGAAATTGCATGCAAATGAAAATAAGATGCTAATAAGATGCTTGAACATTCCATACCAATCACAGGAAATATGTTTATTGCAAAATGTTTTGCTATATTATATTCACAGAATTATAACTAAAATGAAATTGAACTAATTTCTATGTTCGAAAATTTAATTCTCATTTCAAACTCCCTGTGATATGGATCATGGATATAACTTTTACAGTAGGCCTAATTGATTGAAATTACACTGTTTTGTTGCAGATTGACAATCAGCCAATTTGATTGATTGAATTGGATGTATTATTAGTAGCTTTTAGGATGTGTGTGTGTTGTTTTTGTAAGAGAGATATGAAATGTGATCGGTGAATTTCAAAAAGATATTTGGAGATAGTAACATTTCTATTAGCTATTGGCAACATTTTATTTTGAGTGTTTTGGTTTTGAATTTGTTGGAAAAAGTACAGGCTTCAGAAAATATACTAGAGGGAATACATGAAAATATGATAATTATAATCATATTGTGCACACAAGGATGTTGTTCAAGGTAGCGGAAGTAAAGCAGCCAAAAAGGCAAACGATTATCAAGATTCAAGATTCATTATATTTTATTTCTGATGGTGGCTCATTACATCATATAAAAAAAAAACATATAGAACATCAAAATTGCACATTTAAAATTATCATATTACATAATGCTATACTTAAAAATGATGAAAACATTGAAGAAATTATAGAACTTACACTTCAAAAATTTGATGTGAGGCAAACAGTTATTGAAAATTGAAAATTTGTTATTTGAAAAGATAATGCAGATAAAACCTAAAACTGTATGGGATGAGTGCATGTTGTGACAAAAGTGTCTCTATAAATCAGTCCAAGGTGTTTTACTTAGTATCAATTTAAAGAAATGCAAGGGAGCGGAATTTGACATGTTTAAATTTATACAGGTGGTCTAGTTGGTCTTCTCATTTTGTGAAATGTAGGGCGTAGGTGAATGGAGCTGTGTTACACGATGGCACTATTTGTGTGTTGAAATTTATATGAATTGGCTGTTTCTTCTATTAGATAATGTTAAGAAAGTAGTGCCACATAAAATGCTTAGGTTTTGTTATTTAGTGTTTTCTAGATTTCCATTAAATATTGATGAACACTTCCAGGTAGTAATTATCAAACTCTTTCTAGGTGGATCAAAATGTTAAAGGAAACATATAGGATGTTCAGGGACTTCCATTTGAAATTTCTAGGGGCTCTATGAGAAGCTCTCCTGAAGTTCTTCAGGGAGCCCTGAAGTTCTTCAGGGAGCAATTAAGGGAGTTATCTGGAAATTATCTATGTTAATACCATCGTGCAAGGTGCTCTATTAATTGAGCTCCCATAATGCATTTGAGGGGAGCAGGGTGGCTCAACAGAACTCACTCCCCTAAATCGGAAATCCATCTGCACCCCTGAACATATTCCTACAAAGCATGATATTCCTACACTGTAAAAGTTACAGTTGTGTCCAGATATTCAGGTTCAGGTTCATGTCAAAAAGTGAAAATTATGCTGGAAAAGCGTAAATTTTTCTGTATATTACTGTTATTGTGAAAACCCTGAGTGTGTCTGAAGGCATCAAAACAAATCTACAGTGACTATTTGAAGGTAAATCTAAAATATGTGTAAACTTCCTTTACTTTACACAAAATGAGTTTGCCGCTAGTGCAGTATGTTTCCGATATATTTGATGATTTTTTTCTAAGCTGATGCTCTTATCCAGTCCAATTCCAACATACTATTTAATTTAGTTTCTCAATAATTTGAATTGTAAATTTGAGTAGAATTCTTGTCTCTCAAAGTACACATCCCAAATTTGCAGTAGCTCATAAAATCCAATCTCTAGTTGAAGTCAAAACAGTGTGCAATATATTGTTGTCGATCTGTAAACAGAGCAAGCAGTCTATGATTGCATTCTCTGTTGTTTTAATAAAGTTTGCTTTGCTGAACACAGTAGGCTCATTCCAGTGAAAACTAAACCTTTTTTGATTTCAAGCAAAAAATCAGCTTTTTTATTCGACCATATGAGCAGTTTTTTCAGTCATACGTTTCTTACTCGGTATATGAAAAGTATTTTCTAATCAAAAATTTTTGAATATTTTCTACCCGTGCATGAATGAGCACATGTTTTCTTTCAAAAATGTCACAAACGTTACCAAAAAGTTACACCAAAATGTCACAAACGTTACCAGACGTTACCAAACAAAACATTGCATTAAAGAAATCCTGACGATGGAATTTCCTACCACTTTTATGAACTATTAGTAAATATGTTACCAATCATCTGTGAAAAGCGCAATAAAAAATTCGCTAACATGTCAGAGAAATTTCATTTTGAAGTCATTTGGAGCAAAAAACCATTTCCGTGCGCGGTCACAAACGTTACCGAACGTTACATGAACTTTATTCAGTATTTTGGCAATCATTTTAATTTTTAAACACCTGCATGTCTTGATCCCACCAGTGAGCACCATTATCAACAACAACCTCATTGATATAATGTTTATGCTAGGTTTTGTGGCCATTTATAACTAAAATTTTCCATTTTTTCGGTCACAAACGTTACTTTGGAATCACCCAGTAGTGATAAGTATTCTTAAGATTTGACTGCTGTGGATGATATACTATGTTGCTTATTATACAAGATGATTCAATTATGCGCTTGATATTGCCCCATCACGCTGGAAGGCAAAATTCTCACTGGTAACCAGAAATGAAGGAGTTTATTTATAACACAAGTGAAAACAAATTGGTAATTTGGAAGTATTCCGATGGGATGATTTTTACGTAAGCATATGGGTTCAGGATAGGTCTGTACATGTTATATAATGATGTACTGATATCAAGATGGAAGCAGAAATGTGTTGCCTTAGGGCCTAATAGTTGAGTTGTTGTTGTAAATATCGTGCATGTGTTTATTAGGAAAATAAATAATATTTTGACAGAAAGTGGTTGAATGATTTCTTTCAAAATATTTCTCTTTAAGCTGTTTTTAATCAAAAAGTATATCTTGGATAATTATATTCTAGTGATATTTAAGGAGGAAATATATTTAAAAATAAGACTTTGATTTCATTGCTGTAGTCATTTTATGCTCTCTTGTGCTATATGTTTGCAAAAAATAAAAAGCTATAATGATTTCTACTGAAGATGGCACAAATTCACAGTACCTGTACACACATCAAGACCCTTCAAATGGTATCAGACAATGGCACTTTCTACTGAAGATAGCAATAAAAATTAATATCTAGGTGCATGGTGGAATCTTTCAGTATGCACCATGTTGCTATTTTCTGAAGATAAGAATACCACAGTATATGGCATATATTAGTGGCCACAAATTGTATGCAGTATCATGCTATCTACTGTACATGATATAAATCCATATTATCATGACACATGTTCTTAAATAATTCCTATGCTTTGGTGCCATATTCTGAAGATAACATGCATCTGCTATGGAATCTAAAAAAACAAAATACAGTTTGTACTTTGCATTTGTAAATGTGTTTTCAAGTAACAAAACATGAGAATATACGCTGATGTATACTTGGTTTTGATGTGGTGCAAAATTGCATATTTTCCATTTTGTTGAAATGTCTACAGAATATTGGATGTTTAAAGTTATATACATTATGTGAAAATTCCTGCAAGTGGCAATTCATCAACTGGAGTATCCACATCAATTGTATGCCAACTATAAATAAAATATTTCATTCAGCAGCTAAAGCAAGAAACAAGATAGCAATGAGATTTTTGAAGGCAAATCTGCATAAATCCTTCATGCCAAGACAGGTTTGAGCACAAGCCTAGATTTGCTTGCAAGGTCACACTCTAAACTTGTCCCCATTGTCTCCTGGGAGGGGGTTAATAATGGTCAATTGGATGGAGCAGAGAGGGAGAAGATGTGAAAAGAATATGTAACAATGGTAGGGTATACTGGACTTAGGCCATATAAAAAATAAATTGTTTCTTGTCCAAAAGGTTCTCAAAATGTGTGGCGGGATGGAGGTGTTTTTTAACATCAAAACTTCAAAGAATCCTTTAAAAAGGAGAGTGGGGTCTTGATATTTGGACGATTAAGCACAATTTTTAACACCTTTTTAGCATGTAAAAAGAAACTGTGCAGCACAAAAAAGTGAGGAGGGCAGGGACAAGAAACAACTTTTTTTTATGAGGCCTTATGATCAAAGAAGAAGTGCATACTCAATTTTTCAATCATTTTGTCATGACAGGAATGTAGTTTTTGTACTATTTTTAAAGATATGCAAATGCACCATTCTTATTCATTTATGTAATAGCAACAATCTTGATCAAAGCAATATTTAAAAACATGCCAGACTCAACGATTAAATGCAGTAATTGTTGACTGCATTGAGGTCACTAAAGCTTACTGAATAGGGATGAAATCTACCATCTACTATTTTTCCTCACAGCTAGTTACAATTCTAGGAGTCACTTCCCAGTCATGACATACTTTAACATCACGTTTCAATTCATTCTATCAACGCGTACAGCCATGAATCATCTCTTTTACCTCCTCATTTATTTTAATTTCACCATAATTATTCTCAAATGGAGAATAACATGTGTTTCTAATTGCCAGTACAGTCTACTTTCTTACATAATTCATTTGTTTTTTACGTAGTAGTCAGAGGACATATGATAATGTAGATGGTTTGTTATAGTAGAACATTTGCCCAATGCATTAAAATTGGCTATGTCTATCTGACACCCTTATCTTTACTTTAAAACAATGATTGCCTAAAGTTACACACCAAATTAGACTTGTGTCTGTAGGGAATTTTGGAGATAAGGCCAATGTTTGAAATATTAATGAGCATCTTGTGTCTGCGAGTATCTATGGTGCCAAGAATTGTGTAAGAGCCGTGCCAATACAGCAGTGAGCTAGGCAGGTGTACAAGTACAGTGTCCCATGAATGAACTGAACTAAAGCTGATGCTAATGAAGGAATTGATTTACAGATGGCATAGAGAACGATCTGAGTTATTTTTCATTGTTTATTTGAATGATAAATGGTAAAGCTTCTTAGGAAAGGTGGCCATAAACTAAGCAGTAAATTATACACTCTACACAATTATAATGCAAAAACAAGTACCGTATTCATTTTTATCCCCCTGGCTTGAAAAGTAGAAGGGGGATTATTGCATAGTAGTGGATGTCCGCGTTGTTGTGAAAAGGGTTGACATTTGCCTCTAACTTCTGCATACTTTGATAGATTTCAACCAAACTTGGGTCATGGGTGCTTCATGCATTTGTGGGTGAGGTCAAAGGTCACATACCAAGGTCAAAGGTCATTTGAGGTCAAGTTGTAAAATAGGCTGAAAATGTCAATTTGACCTAATTTTGCCTCTAACTTCTGCATACTTCGATAGATTTCAACCAAACTTGGGTCATGGGTGCTTCATGGGAACCCGCATTT
>JXSR01S015841.1:14986-31927 GCA_000969725.1 Ophiothrix spiculata
TTTGAGAGTTACAACAGATATATTTATCCCACAATTAGGCTGTTAACAAGCTGAAAATTCCAGACGATGCCTGTACTGAGATCCAAAATGGCTGCCAAATATGTTTAATGTACTACAAATGGGTTAAATGACTTTAAAACAGCATAAAACACACCATATTTTTTCAAGAAATTTGATGGGAAATGGTTTTAAGTGTTACAACAGATATATTTGTTCTTAAATTTAGCTGTTAATAAGCTTAAAATACCGAGTGGTGCCTGTATTAAGATTCAAAATGGCCGCCAAAATACGCTTAAACATGTTAAAGATGGCTTAAACGACTTTCAAACAGCATCAAACACATCATTTTTTTCAAGAAATTTGATGGGAAATGGTTTTAAGAGTTACAACAGATATATTTGTCCCCAAATTAGACTATGAACAAGCTTAAAATAACAAATAGTGCCTGTATTGAGATTCAAAATGGCCGCCAAAATACTTTTAAACGTGTTAAAGATGGCTTAAACGACTTTCAAACAGCATCAAACACATCATTTTTTCAAGAAATTTGATGAAAATGGTTTTAAGAGTTATAACAGATATATTTGTCACTAAATTAGGCTGTTAACAAGCTTGAAATACCAAATGGTGCCTGTATTGAGATTCAAAATGGCCGCCAAAATACGCTTCAATGTATTAAAGATGGCCTAAAGGACTTTCAAATGGCATCAAACACATCATTTTTTCAATAAATTTGATGAAAATGGTTTTAAGAATTACAACAGATATATTTTTCACCAAATTAGGCTGTTAACAAGCTTAAAATACAAAATGATGTCTGTATTGAGATTCAAAATGGTCACCAAAATACGCTTAAACGTGTTAAAGATGGCTTAAAACGACTTTAAAACAGTATCAAACACACTGTATTTTTCAAGATATTTGATAGAAAATGGTTTTGAGATATATAACAGGTATATTTGTCCCCAATTTAGGCTGTTAACAAGCTTAAACTTCCAATGGCATCTGTACTGAGGTTACAAAATGGCCGCCACAATATGTGTTAATGCTTTCAAAATGGGTTAAACGACTTTAAAACAGCGTCAAATACTCAAAAATTTTGGATTTCAAACATGTTAACAGTCTAATTGGGGACGTTTAAGGCTGTTCCTCTCAAAACCATTTCCAATATCTTGAAAAATATAGTGTATTTTTTGCTGTATGTTAGCCATTTGTAGCACATTTACACATATTTTGGTGGCCATTATGGATCTCAGTACAGGGGCCTTGTGGAATTTGAAGCTTTTTAACAGCATAATTTGAGGAGATTTTGTCTGAGAGTACCTTTTAAAAGCTATTTTTCATCTTGAATAATCAATGTTTTAAATAGTACTAGTTTAATACAACTCTTAGCAATTTTTATTGGTAACAAATTATTTTGGTGGCCATTTTGGACCCAATTTTGGTGCCATATTTGGATTTGACACTTATGGAGAATAAAATTTAAGCAGAAATTGGGCTTTTATTACCTTTAAGGCAATTGAACAGAAATAATTACATTGATTTTCTTGAATATTTGATATTTTTATGTCATTTTGGTGCCATTTTAATCCATTTTGAGACACAAAAATGCACTTTGGCTGCCATTTTGGACCTTATTATTGGTGACATTTTAGATTTGATGCCTTGTTTTTAACTCAAGCCTAATCTAATTAGCCTCATCGAATTTATTGACAACAGAAATCTGGACTTACACACTAAAATTGCCCATTTAAGCTAAATAATAAATGATTTATAGTAATTTTCGCATATTGGCGGCCATTTTGGCGGCCATATTGGATTTGTGGATACTGTTTGATTTGTCAATAATCTTACTTGTCTGATTGACTTCATAGACCACTAAAACCTAGGTATAGACACCAAAATCACACATCTTAGACATCTAGTACCTCGGTTATAGCCATTTTAGGATTTTGTCGGCCATTTTGGCGGCCATCTTGAAAAATACCAACTTCCGGAAGTCCTAATTTTATAGATTTTTGATATGTTGTTACTGAGGATAAATACTACCTATATCAGTTAAAAAACCTTTTGTTGCAATTTTTTTGGGGTAAGGATGCTGAAATTCATAAATGCACTCGTCTACTTATTAAAATACACAAGTTCTGAAAACTGTCAAAGGGGAAAATGCTACAGTATGCAGTATAAGGTTTCATTTTTACAAAAAAAACAGGCATAAAACCGTAGTTCCAAGTTACATTATACCCACTGATTATACCAACTGCAACTGGAAATAAACTTGATTCTTTTTCCTCTAGCTCGATAGTCAGTGGCTTAGCCAGGTGTGGGCAAGGTGGGCAATTTGCCCACCCTTGGAAATTTTTTGGATAAATTTTGAAGACCTGGGAGAAAAATAAAGGGGGCAAGGAAAAAGAGGACAAAAGAAGAAGAGAAAATGAAAAAGAAAGGAGAAGAAAAGGAAGAAGGAAAAAAGAAAGGAATGAGAAAAAAGAAAGGAAAAGGGGAAGAAGGGAAAGAGACGAGAAAAAGGGGAAAGAGAAGGGAAAGGAAGATAGATATTTAAAATAAGTATTTTGCCCCAGGAAATGGCCTCTCCTGTCGTTCAAAGTGTGTAGAAGCACTCTGGCTTCGGGGGCTTCGTCCCCTCGACCCCCACCGGGGCTTTTCCCTGGACCCCAGGCCGTGAGGGCGAGCGCTTTGTTTGCTTCGCTCACTTCGGAGAAATCTTGGTGGTTTGCCAACCCTTCGAGAAAGGCCTTGCTACGCCACTAGTATAGTCGCTACAATGATCTCGTTTTATTATTAGCCAGAAGAAATATAATAGACCTGTTGTCCATTTGAACCACAAAAAAAGGATGAGATTCATATTCCTGTCATAAAGGGATTGCAACTGATTTTTAAAAATGAAAAAATCTACAGATACCTTAATTTATATACTGAATAGTGCAAACACGTTTGTAATTTAAAAGTAAGAAATTTACGTAATTCTTTTTAATAATGAGTTTATTACACCCAATGTTGCAAATTTGTTTTTTGAAAAAGAAACCCACCCATGGATATACTAAAGAATCATTAATTTTGTATCTACTGAATAGTGCAAACACGTTTGTAATTTAAAAGTAAGAAATTTACGTAATTCTTTTTAATAATGAGTTTATTAAACCCTGTTTTACTCACAGTATTGTATTTGTTGCCCTTCCAAAACTTTCATACTTCTTGGCTAAATTTTCTTTACAAATAGGCCTAATAATAAAACTTTTTTTTTTTTGAGTTTTTCGCTTCAAATGGAGCTCAAATTAAATCATATTTTGATCAGCAAGACAATTTCATCAAGGGCGGGGGGGGGGGCAAGGCGGGGTAAAGATATTTTGAAGGGGACAACTCCCCATTCCCTAAATGAGTATAGACACAAAATGGTACACCCCAATTTGTTTACCATAGCTTCTTGTGTAAAAAATAACGTTTTTGTCTCTTTTTTTTTCTAAAAAGGAGTACATTTCCTTATTTTTAGAAGCAAATTTTGCAACTTCAGCGCTAAATTGCTATGATTTTTGATGTGCGCGCGCAATTTTTTTTTTAACTTTTTTGTAACAATTACGAAAAAAGATAGTTATTTAGTAAGAACTGATGGCACTGGAGTGAAAAAATAGACCATTTTGGGGCATGTTATATGCTAAAAAGGAATGTAATTTCAATCTGACCTATATTTTTCTTGATTTTTTCAGGGGGGCAAGGCTTCTTTCAGGGGGCAATTGACTCCCTCCTTGCCCCCTTCTGGCTACGCCACTGGTTTTGATTGAATATTACCTGCTATATATACAGCTGAATCACCGCCGCGACTCAGCTGCCGATTTGAATTTTTGTTTACCGGAATACAAAAAAACAGGCGAATTTTGTCCCTAAGCTCAACATTTCTTCGTTTTTGAGAAAATAATCACAGTGGTTTGTATCGGCATGTAGTACATGTACCTGTAACACCATAAATTGTGTAACATCCCGCTAGTCCCAAGGTTCGCTAGCAGGCCTGTTCGCTAGTCCGAAAATGACATAAGGTTTGATAGACCAAAAGCGTATTTTCCCATACCTGGGGTTTTGTCAGTCCGAATTTGAAAAAAGGTCCGTCAGTCCGAAAATAGGGTTCACCAGTCCGAAAATAAAATAAGATTCAGTAGTCCGAAAATGAAAAAGGTCCGAACAAATTGGGGTTGCTATTGCTAATCAACATCATTTAATTATTTTTTTGGACTAGCGAACCCTATTTTTGTTTAATATAATATAGTGTTTCAAAACATTAAAATCACTTCACTGGTAAACAGTTGTGTACCCAGGAGGGGAAAAGAGGAAAAGCCCATAAAATAAAGAAAATACTCAATAAGAATAAAGAAATATGAAGGAACATAAAAGACGCATTTGTCGAAAAATATCCTTTGCCAATGGTATTTTCCTTTGAAATTTTCACACAGCATTTAGAATGGCTGAAAAGACTAAATTTGACATGTCATAGTCATTCACATTGTTTTTGCCTGTTTCTCCATTTGAAACCTTGCCCAATTCCGCTCGTTATTTGTTGCAAACAGTTAAAATTATCTTCCACTGTTACACTCTGCTTAACAAGGCAATAACGCAAAAGTCATGCGCCAACCAGGGAAGGTCAAAGTAAGGGACTGGATAGGTTTCAAAAATAAATAATGAGAAAAGCAAATTTACATAGATAAAAGAATACACTAATTATCACGTTATTAACGATAGTCATAATAATTCATACGGAGGAATATTGATATTAAACATTTGTCTAACACATGTATTAAGTACAAGTTCTGACAAAAACAGATTAATGAGAACAAGCAGATTTAAAAATAAATTCTTGACCAAAAAGTCTATTAAAAAAACTCGGAAATTTTCCACTCATTGTCACCAAGTCTAAAATTCAAATGCAGCTCGAAAATTACATTGTTTACTTCCAAAATTTAACTAAATTATCCCAAGAGTTTATCTGAATTTTACAGCTACTAAATGGCAGATTGGACATGTAAAAAGGCTCAAATTAATTATTTTCTGATACCATTACATGAATCGGTAGGTTGAAAAGCGTTTCTGCTTTCGCCATTGGCTTGCTCTTAACACGTGCCGCTCGGTGAAAATCATGCGATCTCATTAATATTTCTCGCATCTAATTGACCTGTACGTGTGACAAGTGACCTGTCATTGAACTTGTGTAGCGCATAGGTACGGCCGTCCCGATACTTATCGCTCACAACCAACATTAATCATGTAAGAGTTACCATTTTTTTTGAAAAAATTAATTAATATACTTCCATATAAATGTACAACCATTTAGACGGCTGTAGGATTCCCAAGGCTCTTGAGTACACATAGGTATATTCAGATGTCAAAAAGGAGAATTCTCGGAGTTGAAAATGTGATATTTATGAGTGAAAATGTTCAGGTTTTTTCCGAAAAACTTTTAGTCCAAAAATCTCTCTTGTTTCGCTTATATATGATAAAATTCATAACTTCTACTTTATATTATGTGTTAGATATGAGTTTTATATTGACATTCATGAATTTAATCAATTACAACTATTCTTTATTTTCACAAAAATAGTGATTTATTGTGAGTAGTGAGCGGGTTCTTTGCACTAAAATCAGCGGGAAGAAGAATTGAATTTCCCGGCTTGGCACGTGACTATTACGTTTTTGCCTAGTTAACACTCTGCGAGTCTGCCACCAATTCTTTCTTCAAATATGAGAGGGCACTATTGCACCAATCCTAAAGGACATAATCAGCAGCACCTTAATCATCTAAAGTGTGTCATTTAGTTCCCACTTGTAAGCTACTTATTTACCATGTTTACAGGTTTTACCGTTTTAGCCCCTTTAAAAATAAGAAGGAACACACTGACAATTTAAAAAACAACACAGATAGTTCATGTTTGTCATGTTCAATCTCAAAATTTAAACAGTATTCCAAAATTTCGTATTGTACATGTTGTGTTTTCCAATGTGTACATTGGCCTTTTCATTAAGGCCAGGTGGGGGACAGGGACAAGATTAGAAATGAGACGTTCATCTGTGTACTGTCCATTAAACCAATATTAAATCAATTTGGTGGCAAATGGCGGCAATGTTTTGACAATAGGTTTTAATGGTAAGTAAACTTGACTGTCCAGAAAAATCCGAATCATCAGAATTACTTTTTGAATCATGAAAAGAGAAATAGTTTCCATTCAAAATCAACATCGCATATTTATACAATATTATTTGTAATTTCATAAGAAGTATCAATCCTAAAATATGTAAAAATTTGAAAAGAATCGGATTGTTCGAACATCATTCACTTGTGGGGGACAGTAAGTTCTCCGGAAATCACACAATTCTTTTTCGCGGTTGACGATTACAATGTCCCGTCTGATCTTGTAGATCTATGTAAGCAAAATGTTCGGAGGGACTATAGGGGGGTCTACTATTAGTTAGAACATCAGCGTATAATGTGCTTCCATCTTGGACATTGTCTTTCATGAACTGAACAATTGATAAAAGAATACAACCATGTCTTTATGTTATGTCTCTCTATTGCTGCAGTGCTTTATGGCAACCTATAATTCAGTACATGGGAAATTGTTGGATTGGGTTGACTACAGACAAATGACAGAAGGAGCAAACAGTCGAGGTTTGGATCTTCCATCTGCATAGATTCACCTTTGTCGCTTGAAGTGTGAGATGATGAACGGAGAACTAAGGATAATTTCCAGGTGGTAAGATGGTTATGATCTTTCTCCATAACTTATTGTCACTCTCAACAACTTCCAGCCATTTGGACTGTACAGGCTCATTCCAGTGAAAACTAAAGCTTTTTTGATTTCAAGCAAAAAATCAGCTGTTTTATTCGACCATATGAGCAGTTTTTTCAGTCATACGTTTGTTACTCTGTATGTGAAAAGTATTTTCTAATAAGAAATTTTGAATTTTTTCTACCCGTGCATGAATGAGCACATGTTTTCATTCAAAAATGTTACAAACGTTACCAAAAAGTTATACCAAAATGTCACAAACGTTACCAGACGTTACCAAACAAAACATTGCGTTAAAAGAAATCCTGACGATAGAATTTCCTACCAATTTTATGAACTATTTGTAAATATGTTACCAATCATCTGTGAAAAGCGCAATAAAAAATTCGCTAACATGTCAGAGAAATTTTACTTTGAAGTCATTTGGAGCAAAAAAACATTTCCGTGCGCGGTCACAAACGTTATCGAACGTTACATGAACTTTATTCAGTATTTTGGCAATTATTTTAATCTTTAAACACCTGCATGTCTTGATCCCACCAGTGCGCACCATTATCAACAACAACCTCGTTGATATAATGTTTATGCTAGGTTCTGTGGCCATTTCAAAGTGAAATTTTCCAATTTTTCGGTCACAAACGTTACTTTGAAATCACCCTACTGATATATGGTTTGGAGCTTGTCATTCCATATATGATCTGAGAGCGTGTAGTATTTGATTCAAGAAAGGACCGTGGCCGAGCGGTTAGATAGAGCACGGGTCTCGTAATACAGAGGTTGTGGGTTTAAACTCCGGGCCGGGCGGTTTTCGTCTCCTTGTTTCCTTGGGCAGGAAACTTTACTTAACGTGGTTCGGAAGTCACGTAAAGCCGTTGGTCCCCTGTACGAATAGACTCCTTAATGGGGTATGCATGTCATGCAAGTACTGTGTATCATTAATTGATTGCTTGATTGATTCGTGATCTTATAGAGTGTGCAATACGCTTTTATGATTTGAAATTGTGTAGTTGTTGGTACATTTATGATCTGAGAGTGTGCAATGCTTTACGGATTTACGATTTGAATGTACGTAGTGTTCAATACACTTATGATCTGAGAGTGTGAAGAAGAAAAGTGTGTGTATAAGTTACTTTATATATTTCTATAAAAGCGAACATCGCATAGTTTTCTGAAAGATCTCAAATTTCATAGTGGCAATACTAAACAAAAATAATCATTTCTCTCAAAATGAACAATATTCGAACTGCAAGACGTGATTTTTGTTGTAATGAAGGTTAAGCATGTATCTCCCGTAACTCAGTCTGTACGAGCGCCCTCGCAAAGCTTGTTTGAATGAAAAGTTTTGAAAAGTGGTTTGATGTCTTACTTTGTTAAAGTATGCATTCCGCCAGTCATTCCGCATGACGATTTGCTTTTATTTTATTCATCAAAAATGCCGAAGTAGCCTCTATTTTTATGGTGTTATGTGTATAAAAGATTATGTAAGTCTTTTTCAGCAACGAGATGTTGAGATGTTTTGCATACTTACGTATGGCAAACTACCAAAGTTTTTGCCAAACATAATACGTGTGTCTCTAGGCTTTGCTTTTGATTTCAATTACAGAAACATTTCTGTTTTAGCGTCAACAATTTTCTTAATTTTTTTTCAAAATTGTTGACGCTTTTTTTAACTCATAAATTTACGCAGTGCGGATCATCTGATCTTGTTCAGATACTGCCAATTTGTAGCGCAAATACTTTTGTTTTAGGGAATTACAGTGTGTATCAAAATGATTAGTACTCAACTTTGTGATTTTTTACACAAAATCTATAAATATTTATTTAAAATCTATAAATGTTAGCATAACTTAATTCACTGATATAAAAAGACCAATTCAATAGCTTCCATTTGAAAAAGGAATTTTGAACATTGATGCACGCAATCGGAGTTTACGTCAGTTAGAGAAGAAATTATGTATTTTGACAAACTCGCCACGCCACGGGAAATAAATAGCTTATGTAAAAGCAAGATATCCAAATTGTAAGTGTTTACATGTTATCAGTCATGTGTAAAAGCTCAAGACATTTGAAGTAAAATTGTTTCTCATACGGCATCAAAGCCACACATTATGAATGTTGTGTGGTGCTTTTTGCTAGGCAATTTTCACAAATTGAATCGAGTTCCGTATAAGTGCATGATTTGCCAATTTGCAACATCAGAAAGTTATCGTTAGATGACAATCAGAAGCATGAAATAGGCATTGCAGAGAATTATTGCAAATAAATATCAATAAATATTTCAATAGCTTAAGTATTTCTGCAAATTATTTACTTATTTACTTATTTTGTTTTAAAAAAATGTATAACGAGATATCTTTATTTAAATAAAGACAGATAATATTTCCATTTAAAATATTAGGTTTTCTATTTAATCAATAGCAAGTATTTAGTATAACATTCAGTTCTTTCTTCATGAAATGAGAAGTCAAACAAAGCTTTCAACATTAGATTTTGGCACTTTTGAAAGTAAAATTATATTCTAAGGTAGAAAATATAAATTAAAATCTCTTGCAGATGGAGTTATAGATTTCTGTCTTCACTGAAATGGAAAGGCAACAAATCAAATTCATGGCGAGTTTTCAAAACAGGTGCCTTTACAGAATCCTCCCGTTCTTTGAAACGAACTGACAAAATGCTCTAATTTTTTTAGCAAATTAAAGACAAAGGAATGTACTACCAATTACGATAATTCCAAGTTTCAAAATGGAACGGGATGTATTTTTATACATTTGTTTATTCTGAGTACTAATCATTTTGATACACCCTGTACAAATGATAAGTCAGCAACAGCCAACAGCAACGGTAACATTATACCGTATAATACTCAATAGAAACGTGGAAATGCTGTTGTTAACATTATAAAAAAAAAGAAAAAAGTCCAAATTATCATTTGTGATTCTTATTATCCGTATCTTGATTATATTGGTGAGATTTGAATAAGATCGGATGATTCGAATTACACAAAATTTGGACCGTTTTGATGATCAAAGCTTTTAAAACCGTTTTTAATAATCTTATATCGGCATTTTAAAAGAAGTTTCTGTGAGTGAAATCAGTAGTTACTAATGAATAATTTATTCTACACTTTATTTATACCAATATTGTTATCGTCAGTCATTTATAAGTGTTACGATAACTTTAAACTCCACACTCTCATGACACTGGGGTGCTTGAAAACTAAATTTGGTGATGACTAAATATCGCTAAGATAATTAAGGTTCTTAAATGGTCTAAAATTATGCTCTTGGTTCTTTAAGAGCAAAAAATGGCCCAAAATACTGATTCAGAACCATTTTTTTATTAAACTTTCTCAAAAATCAAATATTTTTAGAGGCTCAGGCGACGGAAAAAACTGTTTTACGGGCGGACGGACCTGTCAAGTAGGGGCAGGCTGGCGGGCAATTTTTTTTCCCTAAAATAACCCAAAAATTAGAGAAAGAAATTTTCTAACAAAGTTTAACCAAAATTGTTAAATTATGGGCAAAACGGCTGATTTTTACATGATTTTGGCAAAACTAACAAGAATCTTCAAAACGCAAATTTAGGATCAGTCGGACCCTCAGGGTTTTTTCGTCGCCTCACAAGGAAATTTCGCCCTCAAATTATAAAAAAGACAAAAATGTTTTGCCTCTTCTTCTCGTTAAGCATTCAGCCTATTAATAAGACTTCATTTGGTAGCTATTGTTGAAACGTAAACATAAATGTGTTCCATCATATCAAAAGGTAACTTAAGGGCCCCAAAATGAAAATTAATTTTTTGGTCTCATCTGAAAGATTATATAATTTTAATTGCTTTCGAGTGCAAATTTACATCAAAATTGGTAAAATGCATCTGGCTGATTCAGAAAATTATAGTTCTGAGAAAATTGAGTTTACAGTTTCTGTGCTGGTAAAACTTGAACGGAGAAAAAGTTTTTATCTCAGTTTTTGAAACATTTAGCTTATGTTTTGGATTTTGAAACCTGATTAATATGATAGAATAAGGTAACGTTTCTGATGAAATTAGAAATTCTGCCTTGGACGTGATTTTTGACTATGCTCAGCTTCAATGTCTCTTAAGGCTACAGTCCCTAAAAACGTCTCGCTCGGCTGAATGTCATGTTTACTGCAAGTTTTTTCCTACTTACACCTATCAGAATATCACAATTTTTGGCGAACATATTGAATAGAGTCTCTTGTTTATACATATAACTTAACTAGTGATTTCACGTCCATTATCAAGGTCAAAATGACGCCAAAGACTACTTCGAAAAAGTTGACCCTTTTTCGCCGAAACCTCATAATTTCATGATGTTCGACAATTCGACTGGTTTCAAATTTTGACAGATTGTAGGCTTCATACTTTTTATTGAATTACAAACAATATTTTATAAATATGCTGAGTTGATTTTGAATGATAATGTAACAAACCCGGGTTGTTTTGCCCGAAAATCCGGACGTGAATTACGACTCTGAGTTTGCCCTGTTTGAGCTGTGAATTGCCTGTTTTAAGTATCTACATTATCTACATTTTGTCTGATATACGCATTCGCATAATTTACTCACAAATTGAGCATTCCAATGAGGCAAAAATTGCAATTTTTATGTAAACAAAAGAAAAATACGCAATTCTAATGTTTATGTTTTAGATTTTAGTTCACAATCTCAACGCTACCTTGATAGCTCAGCGGTAGATCTCTCGCTTCGTAATGCATGACTCAGTAACGTCCAAACTTTTTGGTCCCTGATTTCACCTTTTCTTCAAATAATAGTTCGTCAAAGCCCTAATGATTATTTTTTTTCTTTGTGGTATAGGAAAAAGGAAATTTACGAAAATTGCCATCAGGTATTTCGCCAATGGTATTTTTCAGATACCATGTTTAGATGGAAAATATGAGGAGGGACAATTAAAAGTTAACCTCCCAAAACCCCAGTACTCCAAGTGAATATTTAATCAGATAATCCGAGTTTGACAACGAAATGACAATATTCAAACTTTTAGCTTGATAAAAATGATATCTAGATATAAACAATCGTGCTTTTCCAGAGTACAATTTTAAGTCAGATTTTAAAGTTGAAAAAACACAGATTTTTGAGCATTAATTGAACAATTTTAGGAAAAATATTGAATATTGACATTAAATTGATTCCGAATTATCTCTTATATAGGCTACTCATACCTTTGCTTAGATTAAACATCAACCGTTTGATTTTATAAGTTCTGATGGCATTTCAAAACATAATGGTCCATTTTTGGATGGAAAGGCCCATATGTGATGACATATATTTAGACCTATAGGACATCATTATCGTACGAAAATTATGTGATTTCAACACAGATTTAAGGGTACCTTTTTGGGAACAAGTTACACATCTAATGTTATGAAAACGTTCCCAGCTTTAAAGCTCTTTGATTAGCCCTTATTACTCTCAGAAAGTCAAATGTTGTAATATAGTCCTGTGAAAAGTGTGTCAATGTAAATTGGTTCACTTTAAAAGAGTGGATACAGAACATTTGTAGATCGTCTTGAGTATTTGAGAGAATAAATCTAAGTACAACATGCATTCCATTTCATGTGTAACGTAGGTATCTCGGTTATTTGTTTCTTTTCTTAAACAGTAAATCCATTTAAAAAACACATCGTTATATATATCCTTTACCTTTCACCCGCAATGTACAGTGGACCAACTTTTAAGTTAAAAACCGAGTATTTTGTTAAATCCAACCCTATTAAACAAACACAGTCTGCTTACTAACCGAACCAATGTGCAAATAATTGTATGTGGGTATGAAATTGTCCGATTGAATTAAGCACGATTTGCTTGTAAAATTGGGTTTAATATTACCTTTATGGAACTAATATTTTCCGATGAATGTCGTTTTTCGGCGTCTTTGTGAGACTCAAAATTTGTTCCAAAATAGCAATTTGTACTAATTTTATGGGGCAATTACTAAATTCTATCAGAAAAGACCAAATATTGACCTTTTGGCTGAAAAGGGGAATAACAAGTCACACCTAAACTATTTGACTCTGTCATATTTAGACTCATTGTCATGAAGAGCTAACACAATACCAGTTAACAGTTACAAACTACAAACATGATTTCAACAAGTTTGATAAAATAGGATATTGATCAATCAGAAGAAACGGGTATCTAAGAACTGAATCTTTCTCGGTATTTTGTATTAAACATGTTAAACGGGTGTTAATCATGTGACTAATTTCGTCATCATTGTCATCATTGTCGTACGTCTCATAATCATAATCATCATCATCATCATCATCATCATCATCATCATCATCATCATCATCATCATTATTGTCATCATCATCGCCATCGTCATCATCATCGTCATCATCATCATCATTATCATCGTCGTCGTCGTCGTCGTCGTCGTCATCATCATCATCATCATCATAATCATCATCATCATCATCATCATCATCGTCATCCATCATCGTCGCGTCGTCATCATCATCATCGTCATCGTCATCATCATCGTCGTCATCGCCATCATCATCATCGTCGTCGTCGTCATCAACAACATCATCTTTCAAATTTGTGTCGTCATTATCTTAATTGCTATATAGCTGTCGTTTTTCTTCTAATCTTGTTCGTCTTTGTCGTTGTCGTCTCTTTACAATAATCGTTTCTTCGTCATCATGTTTTTATAATAAGCCTAAGATTTAATATTGATATTCAGCATCAAACCTCATCGTCTTAAAGTGAACATTTCCTTCGATATTTTGTCTTCGGCTGCATAAAAACTGTTTACATGCACTCAGGTTCTTTTTATAACGTTAATAAAGCAATATTCCCGGGGCAATATTTCACATTTTAAAGTATATTTCGTCGAAAAATCGTCTCACAAAGTTTTATGATGTCATATTTATGTAACGCGAATCTGATGATGTTTTAATTATGCTAAGTATTGACAGAGGAAAACAGAATAATCCCTTTGTCTCAATTTCATGTTCTCAGGATAAACCATAACCCGCACTTATGTAAGACGTGATTGTTGAGGAAGACGAAGGTTATGGAATTCATGTTTAAATTAAACAAACATTTAAGAATATCTTGTTTTTAATAAACAATTTATTTGGTTGACGTCAAACACCATAAGCATTACCATGATTACACTGCAACATATGGGTAATAAGGTCAAATTCTAAAAAGTTCTAACGCGTTGGGATATTTTAAAACTAGAGATAATAATACAGTATCCCACAAACTCTGCAAATTGGGGCAATCATTACATTTCGGCAGGTGGTGTACGAGTATATTTTAGGGGCTTCAGACCTTTATAAGAGGGCGAATAGCTTGTCTGAAGGCTGCTTTCTTGCCTGGAAATGAAATAAGAGTTTACTTGTCCGAATATGAAACAAGGCCCGAAATAAGGTCCGCTAGTCCGAAATATAAGGTCCGTCAGTCCGAAATTTAATGTGTGCTGCATTAAGTGCGCAGTTTGTGCAAATTCAGGATCATAGACCTGTATATAGTAGATGCCATTTAATACACAGTTGCCCTCACTCAGCCTCTGAATTTAAAAAATCACCTTGTTTAGGCTTTCGCCAAGGAAACCCCACTTGGTACTATAAGTACCAAGTAAGCTAAAGGAAGCTTATCTTCAATAGGGCTAAATTCAGTTTTGAATGCAGGAGGAAGACCGGAGTACCCGGAGAAAAACCTGCGGAAGCGAGCATGGACTGAAAACCAAATGCACATAAAGCACCTTGAGCGGGACTCGAACCCGGGACCTCATTGGTGCAAGGCGAAGGAACTACCGCTGCGCCAACCCGCTCCCTAAGCAAGTGCAAGATGGATGTAGCCTTTAGGCCGGGCCTAAAGGTATACGTTTGCTATAGCATATACTGCATGCCTTTATAACGAGACACCTTTGATCGCCTGCTTATTTTTAAAAGAATCTTCCAAGGTGAAAGGAAGTATTTTGCACAGAATATGACATGCATTATACTACACTCTGATGTATATTTTTGACAGAGTAACATTTTCTGACCAAAAGACCTTCTTTCATTTTAGGCTAGCGGTTCTTATTTCCTCATAGGGGCCAGGGCCCGGGGCAGTCATATTTGAAATGGATACGGGTGTAAGGTCCACTCTCCGACTGGCTGGGGCATTCGGTGAGAGCACAGGCTCAAAACATGAGAGCATGATTTTTGGCATTCGGTGAGAGAAAAATACAAAAATATGAGGTCTTATTGGTTTAAAAATGGGGGGGGGGGTCAATTTTTTCATTCGATGAATACAATATTTGGCATTCGATGAGAGAAAAATATAAAAAAAAAATTATGGTTTTGTGGAGAGCACATGCGATTATAAAAAAAAATGAGGGGTCTTTGGGTAACAGCGATCCTGAAAAAGGGGTCTATTGAGCCTTACATATGCATCGCCTCCAGAATGGGACTGCATCCCCGGGGCCAGGGCTTATTTCATTTTGACTGTCGGTTCTTATTTCATTTCGGACCTGCGAACTGGATTTCATTTTCCGACTAGCAAGTTTAACTTTAATTTCGGACAAACGAACCTTATTCCGTTTTCGGAGTAGCTTCCCTTGGGCCTATTTTCGAATAGCAGACCTTATTTGATTACAGCCCGCTAGTCCGAAGGTTCGCCAGTCCGAAAATGAAGTTTGCTAGTCCGAAAATAAAATAATGTTCGCCAGTCTGAAAATGAAATAAGGTTGGCCAGTCCGAAAATAGAATAGGGTTCGCTGGTCCGAAAAATAATTGATTATGTTTAATTGATTATCAACCCCATTTTCGGAATTGCGGATCCTTTTCCATTTTCGGACAAGCCATCTTTTTTTCTTTTTATGACTAGCGAACCTTAAGACTAGTGGACATTTTTCAATTTCGGACTAACGGACCTTATAATTTCATTTTTAGACTAGCGAACCTTTTTTTTTTCAATTCAGACTAGCGAATCCTTTTTTCGGACTGACGGACCTTTTTTTTTAATTCGGACTGGCGAACCCTCAGGAACATGAAAATACGCTTTCGGACTGGCAACCCTTATTTCATTTTCAGTTTCGGACTAGCGAACCTTAGGACTAGCGGGTTGTTACTATAATCGGTTAAATCGGATTAAAAGTGGTCTTCGGTCCAGTTGGTTGCAATACAACATCTCGTTGTTTGTTTTCTTTTCCTTTTTTTAACTCATGTGAATCTACAAAGAATGTTATTCTTACTTAACGTTGTGCATGCTTTTGTGTGCTGTGACACCCTTGTATATGTATATGTATATGTATAGTAAAAATATCCCGATCAACAATACTTCTTTTTGTAAGGTTGTCTACACTCTACGAGCTTTACTCCTTGTAAATCATGATAATGATCCCAGTGAAAGAAATATATAGACCTCTTAATTGAGGCTAAGATTTTCAACAAAATTTAGGATTCTGGTTTCGTTTTCTTGTCCCGTATTTGAAATTCACAAGCTATTATCATGATTATCTGAAAAAGTGATATATTGAAAAGATTTTGCTCAATATATGGTTTCATATGTCCCGATTAACTAGCTGGTCCGTTACACTTGAAGAAACGGTCTGTAAAGATGACTGGGTCAGTATCTTTTGCGTTTTCATACAAACAAAAGCTTCTAGACAAACTGTTCTGTGGTGATCACTCCCAGAACAGGGAAAGGAAAGGGAAGTAGGAGAGAAAAAAATCGTAAAAAACGGAAAATTAGTATAAGCATGCTAGAACATATATTTCACATTTATTTTACGTGCAATATAATCTTGGATTTAAAGAATATCAAATAGCAGAAATATGACGTGGCAATCGCGGGACACTATGAATTCTGAGAAGAAGACACACGGACTGGAAGCCTACTGTCTCATATATGATTTCATTAGGCAATGTAAGGCCTAGGAATTTATGCAAAAATCACAGAGCCTGTCAGTCAACTTACTATTTGCATATTTTTAACTAAGTGAATACTGCAGTTTATATATGACCACCATAGTATCAGTTTATTTTTATTTTTTTTACAAATTAGAGCTAGGACTAGTATTTCTAAAAACGTAATGAAATAGACACAGATCAGCAACAAAAAATACCCTGTTACAGTTCACTAATTGCTTTATTAATCTTATTCTTATTCATTT
>JXSR01S015842.1:30857-43795 GCA_000969725.1 Ophiothrix spiculata
TTCGACAACATCGTACTGATCTCTTGGGAAGCTGTGTTTGACGGGAAGCATATATCTCAACCTGATTTGTATTCTTCATTTAACACAAACATCGATTTATCCTCAAATTAAGCTTTTCGTCTAGACAGATGATGCGTGCACGCAAGCTCAACAATTTTTAACCCAATTAGTACAATGTTTTTGTCAAACAGATTTTTAGTTTTCAGTTAGTGGTTTTTGGATTATGATAGTGGTCCTTTGTACATATAGTTTATTTTGGACGTCATAATTTCAATTAACATGACACGGTAATCAATGATAATAAGGGTGGGGCGCAGGATTGGTGAGGAAAGGATACAAAAATTGATTCTGTCACGAAAATGAAATATACACTCGACCACAAAAAGTAGCTTGCTTTTTACTCTAAAATAAATCGCACTTAGCATAGACCAAAACACATTTTAAAAATGATTAATACTTGTACACAACATGTATGTATTAGTCCTTAACTGTTTTTATCTCCAGTTACAAGAGTGTTGTTCTTAACAAATCTATATATATCCTGCTCCCACACAAACCCGTATAAAGGCGAGAAAAAATGTTTTATTTCTGATTTACAATATTACACCTAAGTGGTCAAGGTCCTCCACATGCCCGTTAGTAGTCAAGTGAAGGTCCATATGGACCCAACACCGAAAAAGCACTTTTGCGAAGGAATTTTACGTACGGTTGAAACACTAGTCACAGGTAAAGTACTTCAAAATAACTAAAACAAAGAAAAATCGGACAAACCATTTCAAAATGGCGGCTAAAACAAAATTTGCCGTGTCGCGTCAAAATTGTCACGCCAAAAATTAGAAAGCTCACTTCCCAATGGAATTTTTCAATAAAATTTGGCTCATATACATTCCTGAAATAAAATCTAAAAAGTTGTTCGGTTAAGATTTTATGGGCAAAACAAATTTGATGAGCACCCTCGAAAATGCTTATTTGTGCTTATTTGCATGGGAAGGTATGGTAAAGTAAGACAAATACATAGAAGGGCGATGAACTATGTTTTCGCGTTTTTGCGCTAACGCGCAAAAACAAAATGTTGGGTCCATATTGACTCCCCTTGACCACTTAAGTGTTAAAATGGTGAAACTACAAGTTTTACAACGATGTATCACTTGTCAAAATTGTGCAACCTTTTGCCCATGAAAAATCATTATTTCAATTCAAAATTCCTTTGATTAGTGGCATGTTCATTGGGCTTTAAAGTGGTTTAGTGACTTGTTCGGGTTTCGTGGGAGCTGGTCACATAGATCTCTAAAGGTCACATGTCGGAAATGCCATTAATGACTCAGACCACCAAATAGGTCGCCTATTCATTCCTATACAAAACAGCTTCCAGATCATGGGTGATATAACATTTTATAATGAGTAGTTTTCCTCTTATACTCGTATTTTGAATTTGGATAAAAAAAAGATTGGTCTTTTAACTGCTTAATGAATCTTAGATATAAATTTCGGAATTATTACTTTGAAAATTGTCACGCCACCATCACAGAATGAAGTATTAAAAGTTTATTCTCTCTCAAGTGGATATGTTTTTCTTATTCTAGTACATTTTCAAGGTTTGTAAACGCTAGTTATTGTTATTAGCAAAACAATTTTTCAGAATATAAGTATTATATATAAAACTTGGAAACGATATAGTTGCATTATGAACTATAAAGGGATTTCCGGAAAAATAAAAACACAGAAAAAATTAAAAGGGGTATTAGAAAAAGCAAAAGAAAAGAGAGGTACAGAAAAGAAATCGTTAAAAATGTATCTCATATCTGTACTTTGCATCTCATTTTTGTTGAAAAATTGAAAATGAGATCATTATTAGTCGTCTCTGGGCTCGGGAGACTGTTTTTTTTTGCTTGTCAGTTTTCAAAAGCTACGTCAAAAAAATTGTGGGGACCTTTTTGGGCCTTATATGTCAATTGAACCTCCTAACAAAAAACCCTGGTGCAGCGCCTGACTGACATACTTTTATTATCTTTATAACAAACCTCGTCGTTTCGTCGTTCTGAACTATCTACATCAACTTGTTATAAGGCAAGTAATTTGTATACATTTCAGATAGCACGTGACGTCATCATTCTTTCTAAACACTGTGTCATCAGTTCTTTCAATCCTCAATCTTGACTGTCGGAACATAACCAGAAATACTCTGGGAGAATAAGAAGTACAAGAACCGGACATTGGACTAAAAAAACGCATTAAGAAGTTTTATTTGCAGCATGTTTTGTGCATCTCTAAAAGGGAACATGTCCTGAAATAACCTTCTATTATATGTCTACTGTTGTCCTGAGAATCATACCGGCGAATCAACACATGCTATGAAACAAAATGATGCCGCTTAGAGAAAATGCATGCTTTTGAAACAATCTGAGTACATATGATCGCATGTAGGACTTTACGAAGGACTTTAATTTTTGTCTTTCACCTGCGCAAAATTGCACGGTGATATTAATAGAATTTAGTACACTCCCTCATACTTTAGTTCAAGTACAATACTCTTCTTTATTCACTTGGCTAATAAGATTAATAAGAGTACGTTAAAACGGTATAAATAATAATATTTAGAGCTTCACCTGCAGTTGAACATTTGTAATAAACCAAGAATTTATCAACTCTTGAAATGCTAATTATTGGAGCTAAAGTCGTTCACATATGTGACAGGCAGGTGTAGTTCACAATGATACTCTGTCACAAGAATTTCAACACACCTCAATGACAAATGAGACGTCACTGCACAATAAAGTTGCTTAATTTGTTGTATCACATTTTACGGGAAGAATGCAATTAAACTTCAAAATTTCTGAAACCATTGGACACATTATGTTTGTGTCATTTTCAGTTCGTAGCAATAGATATTTTAGACTTGCTGGTCGTTTTGTAATCTTCTTAAGAAACAATATGAAGTCTTGGGCGCAAGAAGTCAATTTTCACAGTTTTGAGATACAGTTCTTTGAATTTTCTAAAATATTATAATAAAACATTAGAAAGACATTGAAATAGGTATGCGATTTAGATCTAACTACTAACATATATATATGAAAGTGGTCCCCTAAGTGGAATGCAAAACGGAGAGACACATTTTTTAGTAATGTCCAATTCCGTCTTGTTGTTGTTCTTAAAAATATTATTGGGAATGCATAAAAGTCTTCGATCAAATAAAAGGGTAAATACATTACTATACCCATTTCAACTGGTAACATGATTCTGATGTAGTTCAAAATGATTGGCGAAGAAAAATATTGACTGCTAACCAAAATCTAATTTTATTTTATCTACACTTGATCCATACAAAATATTTGCGCTTCCTCAAAAAAATCACTTTATAGATCAGAAGAGGTACATTTTAATGGGTTTTTTTCTAAACAACAAGTGCGTAAAAACCTTTGATCAAATAAAAGGGCAAATAAATTACTTCATCCATCTCACAATGGTGACATGTCGGAAATGTCGTAGACTTCACAGGTTACCTGTTTAGATGCTTGTGGTCGGTAACATTCTAAAATTAGTTCTCATTCTTTTTTTCTTTTTTACGGATCCATTAAACTTATCCAGTAAGATCTAATCAACGGCGTTTCTACCCATCTCTATTCTAATTACTTGCACTTGTCATTTGTTCGTTTAAACCTGTCGAACTACACAATTAATCGGGAGTATTAACGGCATTTGCCTATTGGCCGGAATGTCAATAGTAGCAATTATGGTAAAGAATGCATATCCAACTATATAAGCCTACCTAAGTTGTGTATAAGGTGTACAGTATAAAATGCTCTCGACACCAATGTTAAAAGAACAGGAATGCACTTTTAGCAAACACAAATCTTCTTTTTATTATTTGAGTTTGAGTTATTTCAGTATTCTGCATTACAAAACAAAAACGCAAGTATAAAATCAAGTAGGTACTTCCATGCAATTTCATGTTAGTCTCTTCACATGCTACAATGTTGTATATGTACATGTACGAATATACATCCTGCTATTAGTTAGGGATGAGTTTTTATTGTCTGTTTATTTTAGCAAGAATCTCGAAAGATAAAATAACTAGGTATTAAAGAAACGCCTAGGGTGTTGATTTTAACACTGACGTTGTGTTATGATAAGTTCATTCCCTTTGTTGTTACTTAATCAACACCCTCTGTTCAATACAAATGTGGGTGTTATTATTCGGGTGTTAAATTTACACCCCATGGTGTTAATTCAACGTCTTGTTGAAACCTCTCGATAGTAGTATATAGTTATATATTATATAACTTTAGGGTTGGTAAAATTACCCACCTAAGTCACATCAGTCGCTCATAAATAACACGAGGGACTTGCTCTTTGCAGTCATGCCTGGGAATCGTGTTAATCTTCTCAAAAACAACTCAAAAATCTCCCAAAAAACATTCTATTTTCTTCATTCCTTTTAGTTCCCGAGAAAATATTGCGGATGCTCACCAGGTCGCCAGGAAAACCCGCGCTTGATTTTTCGTACAGTTTTAACACAATTGCAAGTGTAAATGTATTGAAATGTATTAAAATGCAACACCAACACTATGTATACAACATAAAGGTGTTATTCTTAACACCGGTCGGTGTTATTATGACACCTGATGCAACATCCTGGTAACAACACCTCATACTAAGTGTTACAATACCTATTTTTCTGCACTGATTTTTGAAAGTTGCAGTAGGAAGGACTTTTTTACTTTTATATTTATACTAATAGAATCATATGCACGAGTATATTATTTTTTATCATTTCTATCCATTTTATTCATATTTTAATTAAAACATTTAAAATTGCAAATATTGCTGCTAGTATGATCTATGTTTTATGAAAATAATACAAGTTTTAGGTATTGTAACCGGATGCGTGGCTTATCGTCAATAATTTAAGATATATCTTTATGAAGGGAGATGCAAATAGGAATTACTGGAGTTACTGACGAAGTAAAATAATACTACAATTTCCCTCGAGTACCTAATGGGGATGCTACGTTTACGTTTCATTATTTCAGAGTTGTGACAGGCTTAAAGAAATCTCAAACGTCTCTGGTATTATACGATATTTAGAGGTGTTGCTTTTTACGGAAGCAAATGATGAATGTATTGCTTTACTCTCCGAGGATGACTTAATCAATATTATCATTTCCTGCATTTTCTTTGTCTGGTTTCTACTTTTTTTTTGGTGAACAACCAATATAATTAAATTACATTTTGAAAAATGTATGTACTAGTATGCTGAACGAGTTTAAACGTGTGAACGATATCACTATTCACTCCGTGTGCCTTTTTGTGACTGATTTCATGTTATCATCGTATTTCTATAGTTAATGCCTTTGTACGAAGGGGTATCAAAAGTTTTAAAGATCACCAAAAAGCAATATGGATGAACCTTTGTCAGGATGATCACTTGTTGTACTTTCTATACAGGTGTCGTTAAATATCAGCAACCTGCTTCTGCTAACCATGAACTGCATGGAAAAATCAAAGATAACATGGCTTAATTAAATACCTGCAGGTGAAAGCTTATAGCCCAGTCATTCTATGATGACACGCTTAAAGTTTAAATGTTTAATACCAAAGTATGAGTTTCTTCACTCCATTGAATCAAACTTTATGAAAATCGGTCAAAAATGACGTCATAATGACGTAATAAAACATGGCCGACCTAAAAATGTTAATTTGAGCATCATCAAAAGGATTTTTTGGCTAAAAGAGGACATCTACAAAATCAATCGACAGTAGGATTTAAGTGAGAGAAATATGTTACTTTGCTCGGTAGCTATGTAAAGAAGACTTAAAATATACTAGCTTCTAACATCATCGCTAACGATAGTTAAAAATGCTATACTTTAAATGTTTAGTTATCATCTCATTCCGATTGTTTACGAAAGGATGCAGATGTTTATTTGTAACTTTTTTGTATTTGAAGTAAATCTTACTTGATAAGCAAAACCCTTGAAAATGTTTAAACATCTTTTTCAATTGATTGGGTTTAAACGACTTAAGTGATAAATGCATTAAAACCATTAAATTCAAACAGATTACATTATAATTGAAAGAAATATCACTTCTTTATTTATTTAGAATAGCAGGTTACTTTATTATGACATATTTTAATGTATGTTCCAGTTTATACATAATTTTCGGTATGTATGAGGAAAAAATATAACGATCATTTTGACCGAAATCGTTTGTTATCATTACTTTTAACACTAATTTTACGTAACATTATTACGGATATCAAATCTTGTTTAACTTAATTAGGATTAAAAAAAGTAAAGTGTCTGTAAATTGTGAATTAGCAATTATTGGTCTATAATTACATAATATGGAAATGCCATTAACTAAAGATGTGATGATATGAAGGTTAAAGTGGAAATTGCTATTTCTGACGGAACATAAATATTTAAATAAAAGTTGAATATAATGATACTGTTTAAAATATCATGTCTTTTTAACATATTAAAGTACTGTTATAGATCAAATACTAATAACAGATATGGTAATTTGAAGATAAGTAAACTAGGTGAATCCGTTCTTAAGTGATGCATATATTCATATAAGCAAACACAGTTGGACACTCGCAAATATTAGACTTTCTATCAAGTCCCCTTATTCGAGTTTAGTTTTTCATAACAGAAATCGTCATTGAAAGGTAAGTAGCTACTTTATATTCCATTGATTTACACATTTCTATTGCAAATATTGAACATCCAAAAGTGACATGAAGTAATATATACAGCAGAAGAGAATAAAAACCATTATGGTGCGAAAGAAACAGAATATTTCTCAAGTAGCTCATCAAAAATGGAAGAATCAAAGTGAAACGGGAAATCAAGTTATTATCTATTTTCGAGTTTGTTTTGTTTGAAATTGACATCAAAATCGGTTATCACTTAAAGTTAGTATTATAAAATATATTACGCTTTACCGAGGAACAAGGTAACGCCTGAGGTTTGAGAGTGGGGGATAATATGTGTAAATACGTTATCGTGTCATTAAAAAATAATGGTATTTTGACGAATTATGAAACTATGCATTTAATACAAAATGTATATTTATTCTATATATATGTTTGCCTATATGGGGGAATTTGTTCATCTATTTCAGTTAGAACACTGTGAAATCCCTTAAAACACTGTCATGGCATGTAGAAATATGTTTTGTAATACGTGTTTCGAATAAATCGCCTTAATGCGTGTCTTTGTCAAATCAGGGTGCATTGACTGCAATGTCCAATTCCTATTCTTGTTATTTTTCAAGATCCAATATATTTCCGTCCTTTTCAGAGATATAATAAATGTCTTGATCTCGCTATATTAATACGATGCCATTGGTCCTATGCAATCAATAAATATAACTGCACGCATCCTTTCAGAAATTCTAAACGTATGCAGCTCGTTTGAGTACAAAAATAACAACAATCCGCAACATGTGATGACTTTTTATTAACCCTTACCCACCTACAAATACATTCCTGAAATAAAATTTGAAAACAAGTTGTTCGGTTACGATTTTATGGGCAAAACAAATTTGAAGAGCGCCCTCGAAAATGCTTATTTATGCTGATTAGCATGGGAAGGGTTGGGTCGATTTGATTTTTTTTGCCACCAAGTGAAGGCTATGGTAAAGTTAGACAAATACATAGAAGGCCGATGAAAAATTATTTCGCTATATTGTGTCCATATGCACCCCCCCCCCCCCCCCCCCCTTGACCATGCACTTAAGTGTTAAACAACGAAATTATCAGGTGAAATTTCATATCAATATCCTTATAGAGGTTTCAACATAACTTCAATGACAATTTCTTGCATAAGTAGATGACCTGACACCTCATTTTAACACATTTTGACCTAGGGGCCGTGCCGTACAATAGGTTTTTCGCGCTATTGCAAAAAAAAATTACATCGCCGCTCCATGTAATTGTCAAACTTATCGCAGCGGGTTCCTCAGTGGCAACAAAATTCAAATCGATCCATTCGTTTTCATGCTAATTAGCATAAAGTGATTTTTATTTTTTTTTTACTGCATTTTAATCATTTTCATATGCTTTATTATTAACCAGACTTTCAACGTAAAATTCATATCGGAAGGGTGTTTTTTGAACGAGCCCCCCCCCCCCCCGGCACTAACGGGTGGGAAATACCTTGGTTACTAAAGTATTTACCTACTGATTCGGAGTCCTGCACTGTTTCACTATTATATACCTCACGAGCTCTCTATTTCTATATATTTAGGACGAGCGCTTAGTGAAAAATGTCTTCAGAATACACACCACTAAATTGACTTGTAGATACCGGTATAAGGAAGTCCAACTCTCCCCTGAAAAAGTTTTCATTTTAGAGCTACAAACGTTTAACACCTAATAACTGTTTACATTAATTAAATTTGATCTTCATTAAAATCGGGGTACGTTATTTTAGGCAATCAAATTGTGATGAAATGTTAGGGTACTTTAGAGAATTTAGGTTAAATGGGCCTGAAACAATTGTCCATTGGCATGGACGGGTGCAAGAAATCATGCGTATTTTCGACGGCCATTAGCTGGAAAAAAACATCGATCATCATTATTTGTTTTATTTTTCATATTTGTTTAAATAGTTACGTCTTCATGTGTAAGATAAGATCAAGTTCAGGGCAACCAGTCGCTTTATAAGCAAGAAAATTGGCTTTAATGATGTAAGACCACTTTGCATGTACAGGGTGTCCCAATAAACATTGTGCAAGGAAATAGAGCTGATTTTCTCAGACGTTTTTCAGACTAGCTTCTTAAAACTTATATCACTTTAATGACCATGCCTTTGTTCATCACTGTAGAAAATTTCAAGAAAATCCATCGATGCAAACCAGTGATATCGTTAATTTTGTCGGCATTTAACATTTTCATTCTGCACAAGGATAATCCCTACACAAGCCTTACAAGTACCTGTTATCGGGATATTATTCCGGTGCTCACCGCTAAATGTACTCCTTTGTCTATACGGAATCAGCGAGTGTAACGAAAGTCTCTTGAAAGCAGCCCCAGCTATAGAACTGCTTAGATTTTGACGTCACGATATCGATTCAAGAAATTTTACTTAGAGCACGTCTATGGAGAAAAAACTCCGACTCCGATTTTATACCATAACTTTTGTTTAAAAAAAATAAGGGAAAAACATGCCGGCCTGTTATGCTGAAGATTGTGATCATAAGCCAGGACTGGACCCCTGTAGTTATTTTCGTTTTCCAATCGAGAAAAATCAGTCTGATTTGTATGTTTACGTACGCCTATTCTGTTAATACGGTTAATAGGCTACATACGATCAGTGGAACCACTCAGGACATGATCATTTGTTTGGGTCCAGATCGCACGTGTTGGGCTAGTTATCATACTTAATACACGCGAGACACACATTGGTGCTGTTGTTATGTCTGACCAGTCTTTTATTATGCGAATTCAGTGTAGCGGATAGAGATATTGATTCTGGTAGGGTCAAATTTTCTTGTCAACAATATTTTCTGCTCGGTTAACTTTCAAGTAGGGCTTGTGATTGGCTTTTGTAAAGCAGTGACTAACTCATTACCATACAGTTTATCTCTCGGTCTTGGGAAAAAAGTCTCACTGCTAAGCCTTGTGCCTATAGTGAAGCATTAAACAAAAATGTTGAAACTATTAAGGATCTGCACATCGTTGCCGCAACGACGTATGAGCCTTATGACAAAGAAGTGAAGTACGAACCTAATGACAACGAAGAGGATTGTTGTGTCGTTATAGACATGGAAAGCAGAAAAGAAGGTGTCTCAACCATCGGGGTTTTGCCACTTCGTCCAAACCCACTTGGTCCAATATCACTTGGTCCAAGACCACTTCGTCCTATAGCCACTTAGTCCAATCACCACTTCGTCCTATAGCCACTTAGTCCAATCACCACTTCGTCCTATAGCCACTTCCTCCAATCACCACTTCGTCCCATACCCATTTCGTCCAATAGCCACTTCGTCCAAACCCATTTCGTCCAAACCCACTTCGTCCAATGCCACTTCGTCCAAACCCATTTCGTCCAAACCCACTTCGTCCAATGCCACTTCGTCCAAACCCATTTCGTCCATACCCACTTCATCCAATGCCACTTCGTCCAATGCCATTTACAGCTACAATACAAGATGATTTTAGTAAAAATGCACCCAAGAAACCTTTTCCAATTCTTTTGCCAAAATCCATAAAACGTTGCACCAGCACAAAACAGTTCAAAAATCAGTTAAAGTTAACTCTTCTATCAAACTACAAATAATATTTCCCTTCTCACGGAGCATGTCTTGTATCTTCTTGATGTTGTTGTTATTGTTGTTGTTGTTGTTGTTTATTGATTTGGGTTTTTTTGTATTGAAACTTATTGACTTTGTTTGCCATGTTTTCAGTGCATAACAACTCCAGCTCTTTTGTTATGTGCGTATGTCCCTAATATTTTGTTTTTCATTGTATTTTACTTGTATCCTCTGAATGTATACATATGTATGATATGTATAAATGGTATTGGACGAAGTGGCTATAGGACGAAGTGGTGATTGGACGAAGTGGCTATAGGACGAAGTGGTGATTGGACCAAGTGGCTATAGGACGAAGTGGTGATTGGACCAAGTGGCTATAGGACAAAGTGGTGATTGGACCAAGTGGGTTTGGACCAAGTGGTATTGGACCAAGTGGGTTTGGACGAAGTGGCGATAGACCCAACCATCTATAGGAAAACAGATTGAAGGACAAACATGTGTCTAATGACCAGGAAGGACTTAAATCGGACATTTGAAGAAAAGATACATATTCATAACTTTAAGAGCTTTTAAACTTTTAAAACGCAAAAAATCATGTAATCAATTTATATGATTTATAAACACATAAAACAGTTTATAATTTCGGGCAGCAGTGTGGCAACCAACGTTATTCATAGATATTTTGTAAGAAGACTTCTTAGGGTGTGTGCAATTTCTAGCAGTTTTTTATCTTTATCTAACCCTAATCATGAATCTAGAGTCGCTGCGTGTGATGTGAAATAAGATAACTTTCTGTTGAATTTGGTTTTGGTAAATTTATTGGAGAATATAAGTAAGGTACGTTGTGACTGTTTTCGAGGTTAATTACTCAAGCGTAAAAGGTATGTATAATGAAGCCTTTCGAAGTTCTTTGATAACATTATGACCAGCAGGATTTCCCATTGTGCAGAAGGAAAATGATACAAGCTGACAAAATTAATCATATCTCTAATTTGCAGCGATGGACTTTCTTGAAATTTTCAACAATGATAGACAAAGGCATAAACTTTAAGGCGATATGTGTTTGAAGAAGATAGTCCGACAAACTTCCGAGAAAATCAGCTTTATTACCATGCACAAAGTTTATCGGGACACCCTGTAATGTCTATGAGTGTCAATTTAGTGGTGTGAATTCTTAATGTTTTTCTTAATGCCACATCGCATTGTTGACCCGAGAAGTAGATTGCAACCTGATACGATTTCGTAAAGCAATATCCGGTTCCTGAACGACTCGTTTATCGTTTGAGTTTCCGACATATTTCAAATATTGTTCACCCTAGCAGAAAATATGGTAATAAAGAATACCTGTTTCTCAAAAAAACAAAAAAAACAGATGTGGTTGCTAAGATATTTTCTATTTATTCGACTACAGCTTAAACATTTCAAATTGGTGGTTTAAAAGAAAAAACAATACACCAATTCTATAAAAAAGCGTCAGTTTAAGTTGATTGGCTATTGAGTTGGTTATTGGAATATATACAAGAAATGCTTATAAAAAAAGGAATATGAGAACAATTATACTTAATTTGATTCAGTGTTGGACTGAAACTAAAAGTTCATATTTCTAAAAGAAACATGCAAAAAATATGGTTATTTATCATTGTGGATATACTAAGTTGCCGAAAAACGTTGTTCTTTCATTATTATTTCGGTGTTTTTTCTCATGTTTAATATTAAGCCTAACTGTAAAATGATACTTTGATAATATGATTTGTTTGTTTTTCCTTACTTTTTTGACCTAAAAATGTAATCCTTTGTCTTCTTTTTATATTTATTATAATTAATATTATTTTTTAACAAATTGCATTTCTAATTCAATATAAATATGACTATTGATTCAAAAATATAAAGAAACTGAAAGTTGTAAGTGCCCGGGCATAACATCATTAAAAACAAAACAAAACAAAAATTGAGTTTTGACTTTTAAATCTAATGAATATGTCTAAAGTATCTTTGGTTAATCAATCTTAGATACAAAGTAAGCAGTTATTACTTTGAAAAAGTCACGCCGCAATCACTGATGGAATATTAAAATTTAAGTTAATTCTCTCTCAAGTTAAGATTTCGTTTTGGATATGTATTTTTGTTATTTTAGTACATTTTCAAGGTTTGTAATTAGTACTTTAGTCTTTTATGTTTGTTAACGCTAGTTATTGTTTCAAGCAAAACAACTTTCCAGTCTTTTATAAAAGTATTATCTATAAAATTTGGAAATGTTGCAGTTGCATTAAGAACTATTTGATACGTCAGAAAGGGACTGACATCCTTAAGGATTTCCTGAAAAAATAAAAACACAGAAACAATTGAAGGGGGTATTAGGAAAAAAGAAGAAAATAAATCAATAAAAATGTATCTCATATCTTGTACTTCTTATTTGAAAATGGGATCATTATGAGTCGTCTGTACGCTCTAGAGGCTTTTGTTTTTGCTTGTCAGTTTTCAAATGCTATGTCAACAAAATTTGGGTGGACCTTTTGGGGCCTCATTTGTCCATTGCCCCTCCTATCAACAAACTCTGGCGCAGCGCCTGACTGACATACTAATCATTCAACTCAAATGGCAATCATTGAACTCGTCGATAACATAACAAAGTCTGTGGAACTAAATGAAAGTACACTTGGTATTTTTCTCGA
>JXSR01S015844.1:0-20850 GCA_000969725.1 Ophiothrix spiculata
TACGAAGAGTGGGTTTTGGGTGTGGTCTAAAGGGGTTCGGAGAGGAGCATAAGTTGTTCAGAATCTTGAAAAGATGGCACAAAGCAGCAATGTCACGGCGCTTGGACAGAGAAGGCAGATTGGATTCAGCAAGGAGGTCTTCATGAGATAGGTTCCAAGACTGCAGAATGACTCTGCATGCAAATATCTGTGTGGATTGATTCCAGCCTGTTGGTAAGAGTGATGTTCAGCGGATGAAATGTTATGCTTCCATACTCAAAGGTAGGCAGAGCAAGAGCAAGGTATAGAAACCGACGGGTGGAAGATGATGCACTGTTGAATGTTCTGTGAATATAGCCGATGATTCTCCTGGCTTTCTTGCAGATGGAGTCAATGTGGACGTTCCAAGACAGACCTTCAGAAATGTGGATACCCAGAAATTTCACAGAGGAAACTCTCTCGATCACCTGTTTGTTAAAAGTGAATTCGAGGTTGGGAAACGGATTCTTCTTGATGGAGATAACCATAAGTTTCGTCTTACTGGCATTGGTAGTGAGATGGTTGCTAACAAACCAGTGATGGATAGAATCGATGTCTGTCTGAAAACTGTTGATGTCGATGTCGTCACAAATGGGTTTGTACAAGATGGTGTCGTCTGCATTCAGGACCAAAGAGCTATTAGGAGAAAACGAAGAAAGAGAAAGGTCATTAATGTAGATCAGAAAAAGAAGAGGCCCAAGAACAGGCCTGGGGTATGCCAGACAGGACAGGAACAGGTTCAGAAGAGATGCCATGGACGGAAACAGATTGGGTTCTACCGGAGAGGTATGATCTTAGCCAGCAAAGAAGAGGACCTTTAATCCCAACAGATTGAAGTTTGAGCAAAGAGGATTATGAGGGACTTTGTCAAAAGCCTTACTTAGGCCAAATAAAGCAACAGCAACACTTTTCTGGTTCTCAAGATGCTTGTACCAATCATTGAGAGCTGTTAAGAGAGCATCGGATGTGGAAGATTTGTACAGAAATCCAAACTGGTGGTCAGTCAAGACATTATTGATGTCAAATCTGCCAATCAACAACCAAAAACAATTTGAGGCAGGGATCAGTTGTTTTTTAAATTAATATTCAACTTGTTGAAGATACATATTATTGTGATACAGCTTAAAGAAATCTTGTCATATTCAGTAAGTATTGCCATCTAAAAATTTCATACCAAAATCCCAACAGACATTGGTTGAACACACTCTTCAGTTTAATCACAATATAACCAATAATAACTTTCTTTCCTGTTTCCCACCCTGGAAGGCAAATGCCATCTGAGTTTTAATAAATGAGGTACTATTAGGACCTTAAGGATTAGATTTCTCCGCCTCATATTAATGATACGTTTTGACAATATGAAATAACTTCTCATCGTGGTTATTATATAAAATACAAATTTATTTTCAATATGACAATCTTTTTGAGTGTATCATCTGACAGGTTTTATCCAGAAAATAAACCAATACTTGCACAATATCTTGCTTACCGCAGGGCCTTCTGTAGAGCTTGATATCCGGTTTCTTACTCACATAAGACGAAGACAACAACAGTAACGTGAAACATTTGGAACAGTTGAATGAACAAATAGAATAGAATTTGTATGCATATTATATTAATTGTGTTTAATACAGTGCAGTGTTCCCTCAAAGGCTTCTGGCTATGCGACAAGTTTTGACCTCATTTTGCCGGTATTATGAATTTTTCACTCCTTATTTCTATATTATCGTTTCAAAGAGTGGTTTAATGGTTTTATTGAAAATATAATATTTCGACGGCGGCCAATTTGAATTTGAATTATGCAAATGACCTAATTTTACATCAAAATTGTTGTAACAGGTCTAGCTCCAGAAGCTATTTATGAATGAGTAGATATTAAATGTCTAACATTTACGACCAGTCATTTTAATGAAAATCTGTAAATAAAACTGTCATGTTAGATTTTGCAATCAAAATCAAAATAAAAATACAAAATAAATACTGGGGATTTATAGTGCGCTATGCCTCCCAGATTTATAATTTCACTCGACCCCTGAACACTTTACAGGTGTTCGCTGACCACTGTGGCCCAAGTATGCACCATTCCACACCAAGCATCATTTCATGTTCTGCGGCACCTGTAGGGGCGCTAAACCTTGATCAGCCCACATACGCACCATCGCTGCGTCGTTCGTTTCCACGAGACAATTAGCAGTTAGTTCCTGGTCCAAGGGAATTTCAAGCATACTCAACTTTTGGCACCAGCGGGGCACCAGCGGGGTTCGAACTTGGGACCTTCTGCACAGCAGGCGGGCGCCTTACCGTTTGAGCTAACTTGACTGCTTTTTGTGATTTTTGCATCATTTATTTGTTCTAATCTAAGATTACATTGTTTTCACCCGTACATCATGAATCCCACATGGGAAAATACAATCAAAATTAAAAACAACGAGCAAAGTTTTTTTAATTAAAAGGAGTTCATAAATAAAGGGACAACAGACATAACTTAGTTACTTGTGACTAATCAAGCTGAAAACTTTTTTCTTTATATAATTTACCGATTCTATCTTAACATTGATGATATTGTCTTGGTTATATTCAGAACTCATGACTATAATACTAGAGCAAAATGGAGAGGGTGATTTTACGCAAAAGCTGTGTTTTGCGCACAAGAGCGACACTAATGAGACGAATGAGATACAACAAGTATATAAATCAAGCATGTTCAAATTAACCAATAAACTACAACAACACGTTTAGAGATTGTTGATGTCTTTAGAAACACCTATAAAATACGCGTCATGTGCCATAATTTTATAGACCTTGGATTCATTCATAGCTTTACACTATCCTTATTTCTGATCCTATCAACTCAGAGTATTTGCTTAGTGAAATTCATTGTGCGCAAAAAGATTATTAACAGAGTAAAATTCTATTTTACCTTTCAGCATCCACAATCAATCTAGGCAAAATGCTAGGTCTGGTATACAATAGAAGTGATTAGGATATGTGACTTGCAACTAATTGCAAGTTATCACCTGGTAAATATTCTGATCATGTTTGATGTACATGTATCTATACTCCTTCATCAGCTACCAAATATTTGGTGCCACAAGTCTTCGTTGTTACAGTATTTCCAATGCTTTTTCTATTCAGAAACGGAGGCTTGGTGGTGTAAACCATCAAATGTTGGGCATCATATACAAAAAAACTGTGGTGCAAAATTTTTCATCACCAATAATTAAGCATCCGTTATTATAAGAAAATACATTAGAATTACTTTACCTTTATTAGATTAACACGATTTGTTGCACTATATATTAAGTAACTCATAAGAACTTTAGATATATAGATATGGCCTTTGAGATAAAAAAATCGGTCATTTCGCGACCTGTAACTCTCGCTTAGAATATCTGATAAGATGCTTTGAGGTACAGAGAGCAAAACAATTGTAGATTAAAAACAAATAGTAAACCGGTATAGGGTTACGTCACAACAACTTTACTCTAATCAGCATTGTTTGCTGTATTGCTACTGTTGCTTGATGTAAGTGATAACGGTACCTATGAAATTGTATCTCTTTTGAATCTGACTTATCACTTCTGGGCACAATTTAGAATCCCCTATGGGAAACGGAAAGTGTACATAAGAACGACGCATGCATAAAGTCTTAAATTGAATGCTATATTTAAAAGTAGTAGTGTGAAAATTGCACCAAATGTTGAAAAACCCAGGAACAAATGTTCAAAAGACAATCATTACTAAATGTTGATCATAAACAGCTGCTTGTTACTAGGCCAGTGATTTTAAAATGTCATCAATTCCACAATCGATATCAAAAATAAGTCAAAATAGGAAAAACTAACCATTGAGTATTTAAGATACACTCTTAAAAAGAAAGGATCAAATTGATCCCATAAAGTATCAAATATGAGCTTACCCTTTTTGGGATCAATTTTGATCCAAAATTCTCCTCAAAGTTGATCCTTTTAGGATCAAATACACTCCTTTTTGATCCAAAAAGGATCAAATTTGAGGAGAATCAACCTCATTCATGCCACCATTTATGTACTTCTCATACTTTTCGTTCCATAAAACGTCAGTAGCTCTTTTTGCTTCTGCCAACATATTTAAATAACAATCATTGTCTTCTAATTCAGAACTCGCATCATCTTCTTCTTCTATGTCGCTGCTTTCGGACTTTGATTCATCTTCTGATTCATCTTTCCTCTCTTCATTCGAGTCTGATTCGCTAAATATGTCACCATCACCATCCATTGCTTGGTCTTCACCATGCATAGTTTTCATATGTCTATGTAAATTGTAATTCATAGGGTGAGATTAATGCAACTAGACGAGATTAATGAATGCGTATAAGTTACCAACTGGCCAATCAGATTTACAATTTCAACGTGTACTTAACGCAAAGTGTATTCATGGACATAGTATTTTTTATTTAGATGTGATTTTTAGACTTCATCAACCACAAATAAACTTGATGCGCACCAACCACAATTGGTTATTATAAACGTGTGGCGGGGTTAAAGCTAACGACATTTGCATTGCAATTATGTAATATAAGTCTACTAATACATTTTTACATCAAGGATACACCAAAATGTATCCTTAGTCCTTAGACCTTGTTGAAAAGGTATCACTGAAATTCAATAATTTTTCCAGAAGGACCACGAGCAGCGAGCGACGCCCTCCCTGCTCGCTTAGCTCGCGACCCGTGATCCTACTAGACGGAATAAACTAAAATGTTCGTACGAAGTATTGTGACCATGGTCTAAGATATATGTTTACCAATGGTTGTGTTTATAAAAAATATGGAAATCTGTTTCCATACATTTACATAGAAAATGATTGAAAGATATCGACGAATCAAAGAAGCATACATTCACTCTTCGTATGTTCAAATCTCAAATGCCACAGTACTCTAAGTCAGTCATTCTCAGATTGATTCTTGCCGTCTCTTGAGAGTTGCTGTCGATGTAGGTTATTTTGAAAGAGACAGTTCAGATTATTTACACTTTAGCATCCTTGTTTCGATTATCAAACATCAAAAACATCCTTTGGGTGGGATTTAGATAGCACAATGGATTAGTTTTGTTGTAGCATGGTACTTTTGAGTAAACCAATTAAATTCGAGTCTTGCACACACTCGGTTTACTTTTTATAATACAAACTCATATTTATAGATTCACGTATCCCTGATGAGTTTTGTGTAATTGTAATCAAAGATGAATATTGTGTGATCGAGTATCCTACACGTTAGATGTTTAACTTCATGCAATAATGCCTATAGATTCTACTTCGCTGGTGCAAATGTAATCATCTAAGTTTAGCTGGTGGGTTTCCTGGTGTACATATCAATGGTTTATTACCATGATTTAAAGACCAAAAGAATGATATCAAAATTTGGTAAACTGATTCGAATCCTTAAAGAGGTTGGTGTACTATTACCCTCGTGTTGATATAATATACAAATATATACTGGCTTGAAGATATCTGGTTAAAACTATGGACCTGAAGTTACTAAAATTAAGCTATTTTACTGATGAGCGCAGCCCCAAAGTAAATAGCTTAATTTTAGTCACCGGCGGACAATAATTTAATACAGAGATCAGAAATATGTCAGTATATATTTGTTTGTATTCAACATCAACGTTTCGCCTATTAAAGCATTGTATCAATGTTGTTACCTATCTGAAACACCTGTAAGGAAATATCAGAAAGAGAGACCAAAACAATAACTGTTGATTAAAAACAAAAAATAAACCGGTATAGGGTTACGTCACAACAACTTCACTCTAATCAGCATTGTTGTTATACGGCTACTATTGCTTGCTGTAAGTGATAATGGTACACAAGAAATTATATCTCTTTTGAATCTGACTTATCACTTCTGGGCACAATTTACAATCCCTTTCGGGAGACAGAAAATGTGGTTAAAAACGATGTTTGCATAAAGTCTTAAATTGAAAGCCATATTTCAAAAGTGCAAGTGTTAAAATTGCCGTTATCAGAAGTGCTCAGATATAAGTGTTGAAACGGGAAGAAATGGTGTTCATACTGTTTTTCCTATCTATGGATGTGAATATTCATAGGAAAACTATTTTTAAAAACATAATTTGCACTACAGTATGAAATGGTTTTATTATATTAGTAAAATATCAGTACTGATATCGATGGTTGAGAGCATAAGACCGTATGTGTATAACAACCATCCCAAGGTCAACAAAAATTTCTAGGGAATTATTTGATGAATTTTTCATTTTGAAAGGACTACAGGTATACGTAATTTTTCGTTCCAAGTGATGGTTTGTTTACATCATTCATGTTAAAAGACCCATTGTTGTTACGCAGACACGGACTTGTAGCTCTCCTTCAACCCTCGATTTATTTGAGTTACATATGAGTAAGAAAAAGATTTCGAAATACATGATTTTCTCAATCGGTAATAAAAGGTGGTCAAAGTAGAACCAACCAGTATTTGAAAGATTTATCTCCCTCGCCTTTATACATGTTATATTGATACATTTGTAGGAATATTTATGAACTACACTAGTCACAACACTTTAAAATTAATGTATTATGTATGCATCTTCAGGGAATCAAGGTCTCGTTCATTGTTTTATATATACATTTATTCCCTATTTTGCCAAATCGACACTGCTTTGATGTTTAAGACGATATTTACCGATGTGAAATATATTTGCTGCAAAACTGTCAGTAAGACTGGTATACGTCACAAAATTACGTACCAATTTGAGGACTGTGTTACCTACTTACACTAATTGATTAAGTTGTAAATCGTTTCATTTCATTTTTGTTTTCCATTAAACAAATGCAAATAAAACAAGGAATTGATGAGGTACAACAATAAGCAAAAGCATGTTGTGACCCTTTAACCACAAACGGTTTTGCAGTTTTAGACGATATTTGCAGAAATATATCTGTTGCAAAAATGTCAGTAATTCTGGTACAGCACAAAATGACGGTGACAGACATCTCTTAATAGTTGCAAGTTGCCAGTTCTCCAAAACGCTAAAGAGCATGTTACTATTCTTTTGCATTTTCTATTTTGAATCAGATAAATTTCTTCTATATATTACTGAAGAGCTAGTAAGAGTTGTACCAACTTACTCAATTTGAGGACTGTGTACCAACTTACAATATTTGTGTAGTTAATCATTTCAGTTAATTTTTTCCATCAAAAAGTATAAATGAAAAAGAGATGGAGGAGGTATGATAATCACAAGCCTGTGAAAATGTTGAACATCCTTACGTTACAAACACTCAAAAATTACATTCACAAATAATAACAAATTTTAACAAAGAAAGATAATCCATGATTAAAATAATCTCTCTTGAAACTCATGCAAAACACCATATTTTAACCATATCTGCAGGATGTTGCAATTAGCATATGACGCTTCTTTTTTAACACATCTGACGAGTATTCCTATATGTGTACCGCCGCGGCAAAAGGGTCCAGTTGTCGACTCCTACATGTTGCTCATTGTAGCATATCTGATATATACAAATACCATACATTAGATATGCTACAAGGAGCAACATGTACGAGCCGACAACTGGACCCTTTTGCCGCGGCGGTACACATATGTGTTAATGTGTCAGAGAATGCAAAAGTAGAGGTGGGAACTTGTCAAGTAATGTGCCTGTAATTTAATCAGAGTAAGTGGGGATATGGAAATTAAATACCTGAAATTATCTGCCGGAAATTGAATAGAGCTTGATTATACAGGGAGTACCAAAAAAGAACTTGATTCACATTCAACGCATTGATTCTCCATTTTATACAAATCTTTAAAATATGCTTTTGAGCCACAATCTTAAAAAAACCCATTTTAATATTTTTTATAATCAAAAGAAATTGACCAAACCATTCTCAATATGTTCATTTGAATACAATTTGTGTTTTTCATTTCTTCCCATGAACTCGGCATAAGCCCTATTGCAATTTAAAATAATCTGTGCAGTAATTCATTCGATAATTTATCCATGATCGGTTTCTAATGCTTTTCTGATTCGATCAATGTTTGCTTGTGTGTTTATCGCACCTTTTTCTGGCGATAAGATTGTTCCAGACTGTGCTCCTTGCGTTGTTGTTTTTGCAGCTTTTTGAAAACCTGGTATAGATTAATTTCAATATGTGTTTAAAAATACCCTTTGGCATGAGTTCGCGATGTTGATAAGTAAACTTTGGAAACAGTTAACCAATTAAACAGCGACCGATTTGTACAGCTCTGTCCAGGGCTTGTCCAAATCTATCAAATTTGGCTTCAACCAGGGTTTCACTTTTCCGGCCAACAATATAAACCAAATATCTCGAGCTAAGTTACATTTTGTCAAGGGGTCTCAAGAACTGCCTTAGTCGATAATCCTCTATTGAATGGAAGAGGTAATACTGCTACATGTCATGCATAAGCAGATCAATATGTAGATGGTTCAAAATTTGTTTTGATAAATGTTTATGATTTAAAAAGAAATGTGCAGAAATAAAATATCATTTTCGTATTATTAACATACGATAAAAGTATTTGTACGGAGTATAAAGTGAGTTTCGCTTTTAAATGTAAATGAATTTGATGAGAAACTTGGGAAAGTTTTGTCACCGTACATGAATCTGACTTATCACTTCAGGGCACGATTTAGAATCGCTTAAAGGAGACAGACAGTGTAAATTAGAACGCCGCATGCATAAAGTCTTAAATTGAAACCCACCATTCAAAGTTTAAGTGTGAAAATTGTCGCATCGAGATGTGCCTGAAATGCGAAAACTAAGCGTGAAAATTCTGGACGAAAACCCTTGAGCAATTGGTGAGCTTAAGTTAGCCTCAACTTCGTAATGATCAACGAGTAGGAAACGGAATGCAAATGATCACTGGACACTACCAAGAGGTGACTTTCACACTAAGGTTAATGTTTTAACAGAAATTGGATCTTTAACAAAATGTTAATATGCCATGATTCGTTTTTAGGGATTTTACTGTTGCTGAATATTGTACATTGTGCAATTTTATTAAAAATAATCTTTGAAAAATTATAACCTCCAAAGAGGTTTCAGTTTCTAACTGAACTGGTTTATCAAACGGTTTGATATGATAGAAATAATGTATTTCTTCGCTGTTGCCAATACTTGTGCTGGTTTTATTATAGTATTGTTTAACCTTCCTCTCGTCCTCTCGAAAACGGAAGAGCTTCAGCAGAATTTTACATTCTTTAATATGAAAATGTGACTAATACTTGGTTCAAAAACTCGAAGTTGTAAAAATAAATTTTCTAAAGTCAAACTTGGCTCTATTAAGAAAGGGGAATGTATATCTGAGTAAACTGAATGAGCAAAAATTGGAACAGTGTCGAAAAATGCACTCTGTGCATATTAAAGAAAATACCATCTAACAGATATCATATTTGTTGTCGTCTGCTTGTTTAAGATAAATCATACGAATGAATATTTACCGAGTTTTTCAAGAATTAATTTAATAGCTCACTCGACACAGATTTGTAATTTACATGTTCATGTTATTGCTGTTTACCTTACCGAATCGGTAAACGGTCGATCTAGGCTATTTTGATAGAGACAGTTCAGATTTGTACCGAAGCATCTTTAAAAATCAAATGCGTCCTTTGGGAGAAATTTAGATAGCAAAATAGACTGACTCTGTTGTAGGACGCTAGGCACTTTTATCATTTATGACATGCTCATTGCCCACAATCATTTCTGCCCTTTCTTTATTTTATCCTGCGCTAAATTCTAGATTATATCCTTTTGAATTTTATTTAATCAAAATAATTGACGAATTATCTAGTGGCATAGCTTACAAGTTACATAGAGGATAGAAAAGCGCCATACCTATGGATCCTTATTATCATGGATTAATTTCAAATTATGTACGTGTGTTTATCTAATATTGATGTCGTTCTTCGTTATTCCTCTGAATGTTGTTGATCTAGGCTATATTTTATTCAATCTATATATCAGCCGTACAATACGATTAATTTCTAAGGAACTAAAATCGAATAAACACATCTGTAAACCATCATTGTATTGTATCTATTGGTAAATTTACCCCAATCTTGAAAAAAAAAAAAGAATTGAAAATTGGCTTCAGATTGGAACAATTTGGCGCAAATCTGCCTGACTCCTGTAAACTAAACATGTGCTTTGACTTTGCTCTAGTTCCTAACTTATAAATGTGCATGTATTTGGATTGGCATCCGGTGGTGTGTTTTTTATTTTGCACATTATACAATTTCCGAAGAAATACTTAAAATACCCGTTGCCACTTACACTTTTAAAATTAGATTTAAAAATAAATAAATAAAGCAAAACTCTCATTGTTGTAAATTCCAGACTTTTTAACATTGTTGTCTATAACAATTTCAATGTGTTTAATGTACACCTAAAGATGGCTACGATATTTGATATTTAAAAATAATAATGTATTATATGAATTAATTACTTGTGAAATGAGAAATTTTGTTAGCAAATGTATAATATGTTTCAGAATGATTTACATTTCTTAGTAAAAATTTAGAAATAAAAGTATAGCGATAAAATCAACATCAGCTAGCAAAGACAAACAAGACAACAAAGAGTGGAATCATTGAATAGGTTTATATGATAAGTCGTGTTTATTGGGCATCATTTCGAACCACTATATGCCCGGGAGAAGTTACTCTCTAAATGTAAACGAGTGAAAATTTCACTCACTAAAAGAATACAACTCTTGTAAACCACTCATAAAGGAGAGGTTTTGTATGTTAAACAGCAAATTTCCACTCACAAAGAGTGAAAATCACTTTGAAAAGAGTGAATTTCCACTCGTTTGAGGAGTTAAATGTAGACGAATTTTTTTTTGAATTTCCACTCGTTTGAGGAGTTAAATGCAGACGAATTCTTTTTTGAGCTGTCCTTCGTTAAGTTAAGTATATCCCCGAATTATATGTTAGGAAGCTGCTTGGTTGAACAGAACAGAAGCTAAGTGTAGTTGATACATGTTATCTGATCCGTATTTTGGGACATGTGATCTGCTAGGGTGTCGGCATTTGCATATCACGCCTCTTTTTAATGCATCAGACGAATACTCGGTGTTAAGGTGTCTAAGAATGAAGATGAAGCAGTAGAGGTTTGAAACTTGACAGGAGAACGGGTGGCAACTTGTCATCGATGCTATGCGTAATTTAATCAGACTACCGACGATACTGAAGGCTAAAAATATGAATATGAACAGCTCAATATTGCCAAGCTACTAAAATTATTGTTTAACTATCTTTTTGACATTTTCAAATAAAGAGTGAGTATGTTATATAAGTAGACAATAATCTTGACCATGCTCTACAAAGTTAAAATGAAAATTGAGTAAAGGAAATCAGGTAAACCTGTTACTTTTTTGGAATCAAAATTCAACGCTGACTATTTCACTTAAATATTTGCATAAGTCAAATCTGTGACAAATTTGTCGTTTTGAAATGCTAAGATCAAACTGCGCAACTATAAACAACGATGCGAGCTGATTTTGGCCGAACATAGCTTTAAAAATGCTTTAGACAAATATTTTAGTAGTGTCATGCACATTTTACCATACATGGTCTTGAAAAGATTTCTAACTCACTTCTTGTTTTTAAAGTATCACATAGAATTATCTATAGCTTTATAATAGTGGTTAGTTCGTGAAACTTTTTGGGGTTACGTTATTTTAAGTATCATTTGTTTGATACTTTTCTAGTTCCTAACCAAATTCCGCGGACGTTTTTAAAATCCATGAAATTTTACCGTTTCCTGCATCGCAGGAGAATTATGTCCTACATATAATTATGTCAAAGTTTGATGGTAAAATAATCTTTATAAAGCGTATACATTCGCTTTAATTCAATAAATATCATTCTTCAAAGACTTTGGTGCACCAGGTGGCTTCCAAGACAATTTTGAGTCAATTTATTAAGCGACATATTTCACTCAAGATGTAATTTGAAGTTACTCTTGTCCTGTCGCCGCAGTGAGAAATTCAATCTGAGAATAACGTTGTTCTAGATTATATTTTCTTACTCTGATTATTATAGCGATGAATTGTAGTGACAATTATCACACATTCTATGAAAAGAGATGTAGCTGCTATGAACCTGTGCAAGTTATTTCTAAAACTTTTAATAAAATATTTTTTAAAGACTCTTTAAGTATCAAACATTTGAAAGAGTATAGGAAACACTAATAATTGCATTTTCAATCAGGACGTGTGAAAATGAAAAAGTTTATAACTTTTGTCATAAAACTTACAAGGGATTCGAAATATTTATCTTACTTCATTGTTTGCCCCCCCCCCCCCCCCCCCCCTGGCTCGAAAAATCGGGACGAGAAATATCAGGACGAGATTTTACTACTTTTAATGACCCGATATTACTGTCCCGCAATTTTTTTGTCAAAATAAGCAATTTTAGCACAAGTATCAAGGTTTTATATCGGTTTTTGGCTGAAAATATCAAAATTTTCGCGCGCTACGCGCGCATTAAAAAAAAATGACGGTCAAAACATCGGGACAAAACATGAATTTCGGGACGGTAAATGCGTTTGACCCCTTGGCTTACATGCCTTCGAACGGCCCTGATCATCATTTGATCCATTGCTTGTTTTTGTATAATACTGTTTCAAATGTCAATCAATTAAACAATTCAGAATAAGATCATTGTGTTGGTTGTTTCTCTCTATCCCTCTCTCTCTTTCTTGTGATATTTATCAAGAAAACCACCAATAGCCACATTGGATTAAAACTCCATTTCCAATTGCAATTACAATAGCCATTTTAATGCTATCTTGGTAACAACAATAATATTATCAAATGAATAAACCATAAAATATTATGATGTGTTTAAAACTTCACATATTTATATATTGTCATATGTGACCAGTCATATCTAAAGGTACCTTAAGGAACCCAAAATCAAAATCAATATATTGGTCTAATTTCAAAACCTGAGTCTTAAAGCTTTGAAATGATATAGTACCTTAGTTTTTATTACACTCAAATCTGTTTACGGCCTTTAGCCGATTCCGAAAAAGATAGTTTCGTGTAAGAGATTTTTATCAAGGATTTTACAAACTGTTTTTAAATGTTTTAGATGTTGGAACTTGATTGACATGATTCTATACACGTCAAAGGTAACACATCTGGTAAAATTAGAAATTCAACCTTTGATACGATTGTTAATTGTTTTAACCTTCAATGTCTCATAACATGTAATGTATACTATGCCCACGTTAAGGTACCTAGATGTGATGGGTCACATATAATTTATGAAAATTCACAGTAATATATCACGTGGTCATGTAAAGAAAGTGTTAGTCAATTTGCTCTGCTGAGATATTTCTCTCATGCTGTAATTTGATTTTACTTGAAATCAAATCGGGAAATTTCGCCTAGTGGTATACGATCACCTTCCTTGTCTATGATATTTTCAAGATGTTGAGTGAAAAATTATATGACACAAGAGTTATGAAAACTGTTGGACGACGGCTGTCACAAAGCTTTTAACTCTCTTGCGCTTTATATTTCTTGAAAGAAAACACCAATCTTCAAAATTATTAATCAAAGTCCTTAGTGTATAAATATTCCTCCCCTCGGGGGGCGCTCGAAAACAAAAGTGGTTCGCATGGTCGTCAGAAAATAAACGTCGAAAAATGGTAGAATTTTGACCGATTGGCGTCGTCGACGTCTTTAGAAAAAGGGATGTCTTTTCAGGGCAACAATCGACATTAAGGGTCATCTTTTTACGATATCTTCTACTTTAAGATCACATTTTTCGCCAGTTATTCTAATTCCAAGAAATACAACAGGAATAGCTTCCACTGTATCATTTTCAAGTTTTTGTTGCAGAAAATAGTGTGTTACGCCGTTTAGGGTCCATTTCAATGTTACGCCATTAAGGGGTCAAATGTCCATTACTTAAGGGGTAAATTTTAGTGTATTACGATATTTAGGGTATAATTTTGAATATTTTACGCCACCTAAGGGTTGGAATTTGCTGTACATAATTACGACATTTAGGGTTCGATTTTGAGGTGCTTTGACGAGCATGCGTACCACTTTTTTCTTCAAGCGGCTCCTTCATTCATCATATTTCGATAAATATGACTTTTTACAATCATTTTAGCATTGCTATGATTCCTATACCGTTTATAAGTAAAATGGTTGAATTTTTGATATTATGACAATGCAATCTCATCTTGTTAATGCTTGATTCATATTTCGAAGAGCAGGTAAAAGAGGCTCGTCTAAGAAGAAAAATGGCAAAATAGGCCGATCGGTAGCGCAACTTTAGAAATTTTAGAGCTCGCTCACTCGCTCACTGCATGACTAAAGAAGTAACGATTCTAGATTGTTAGTTGTTGGTAAAGTTTGGTTTATTCTGTACATACTTAGAAACAATATTAAGACTTCAAAAATGGGCTATTAGAACCATATTCAACAGTCATTATAGAAGTCATACGGGACCCTTATTAAAAATATAATGTTTTGATCATACATGACACATTTTCAAACTCAACCTTGGAAGTTTAATGTACTACTTCCAAACATTTTCTCAATTTAGCTTGCCAAACATTTTCAAGAAATGCTCAGGATAATAGTATAAATAAAACTAAGAAAGTATTCTCTGATCGTGCTGTTCAGAATTATTGTCCACCCTTTTGGAACTCAATTGAAATTAATTTGCAAGGAAATTTAACTACATAACAAAACTTAATCAGAACATTGGTCTCGTTTATGTTATATGTGTATGTTTTGCTGTTGCACTTATTTTGATTTCAGGGTATCATCATTTCATGTCTTTTTGGCCTTTTGATGATATCCTCAATATCATTTTTGTTTTACCGTTTTACCTTTTGATGTGATAATTGAATGTCTGTGTTTTTGATATTGAAATAAAGTTTGATTGATTTGATTTGATATGGAATCAGGAGTTGTTAGGTTTTACAGAAACCCCTGGTTTTCTTATTAAAACAGAGATGGCATTATGAAATCATATCATTGATTTGATATAAAAGTATCCTTTAAACATTTAGAAATTTATAAACATGATTGTTCCCATTACAAAGAAATAGTAGACTCCCAAAAGGCTGAACTCATTATGAAACGCCCCGGTAAAAATCATTGGCAAAATGATAAATAATCCTTTAGATGTTGTATGCCTTGTCTCCTGAATTTTTATTGAAATATTTATTAACTCCACTAACCATATAACGTCTTATAAATGATACATCAGCATGATGCTTTTTGCACCGGACATCAGACAGTAAAAATAATGGAAAAGCAATATCATATGGGGTTTTCCTACACATTATTGCACTTCATTTGTTTATGTTTTACATCATCCAATAATGAATAACCTTAATTCATAAAAATATGTACAATAATAAAGATAAAGTCTAATTTGTTTTTCATTCAAGATGAAATCTACTTGAAATCTAATTAATCAAAAGATGAAATCTAATCTAACCTATTCCCTTGTATGTTATATCTATATTGACATTCATATTGCAGTCTAGAGTGAGGTGCAGGATTGTGGTTTTTTTACAAAATTTTCCCAATGGCAATACTCCATTCCGGCGCAATTCTACTACTGCACTTCTACAGTACTGCACCTTGACGGCAATCCAAAGCTCCTATGCCTACTAGTGCATGCTGCCCATTTTACTCTTTAAAATTACCTAGACAAAGCTTTATCTCGCTTTACAAAATATATCTACGAAAGTCAATGAACATTAAAACTGTTTCTCTTTTATGAATTAAAAATAACGCTTTTATCAACACTTGAAACATCTATTTCTCATCGGATAACTATATTGTAGCAATTTGGCAGTGGACCTAGAGAATTCTTCAAAAAATATGTAAATTAACAAGATTAGAACTGTGGTTATCTTATATGATTCATGACCGAGTAATAAATGTGTGCAATATCAGGCGGCAATATTTGACTCTATCACTGAATACTGACAACAACAAATCTAACAATCATTCAACTGCCTTGAAAGCTATAAACACTATCCCAATATTGTTTTCATTTCAACTGGTCTACTATCTTTACTGACATTGAGGTTTTATGAAATATGTTGAAATATTGGGGCTCTCCACACGGAAACGGCAAATCTAGATGCATCTAGATGAATCTAGATTTCCGAAGTGCAGATTGTGTTGTAAAAGATATCGTTTAAACAATTGCTTAAAATGAAAAAAAATATTTATCCATTGAGGTGAAAATATCAAGTCACATACTTTTGATCAACAGAATTATTTAACTTCAATAAAACATCGAAACAATTATTTCAACACATGATGATGCATGATCTTTCCCATCTCCACAAAATTCATGGAAGGAAAAAAAGTGATTAAAGACTAAAAAACGTAAATGCTTTTAATCTTATACTTGCGTAGCCAGACAAAAGGAGCGTTGGCACATTGCTGTTAGTAGGGAAATGTTGCCTTTGCATGTGTAAGAAAAAAGGGACAGAGAGGGAAAATAAATTAAGAAAAGAAAAGAATAGTGGAGTGCAGTGGAAAGAAGAGAGAAGAAAGGGTGTTGTTGTGGATAATGAAAGTAGTATCATTGTTTGCAGAATACATGTAGGTTTGTCAAATAAATGAAAAAAGGTCGTCCTCCTGGACAAGTTTGCAAATAAGTTAAAATTCAAAAGAGTTAAGTAGATTCTGATTCTTCATTTGACGAAGTAGGCAGCGCTTAACTCTACCAGGTAAGTATGTTACAATTACATAATTTTTCCCACTAAAATTGTTCTTCAGACTTATACTTGGTCGGCAATACCACAACAATATCAAAACCCCTATCAGGACTAATCAAAGAAAATATAAATTAATCGTACGCGTGGTATATGCCAATTGCGACAATCCCAAACATGCATGGGTAGAAAAATAAGACTCTTTGGCACAAATTATATACCTCAATTTCCTTTGTAAAATTCTGAATTTGATAAGTCATATATTTTGTTGACGGTAGGTGGAACATCCCTGTCTGAACAAAAGGGAACCGCTCCTCCATTCTCTGTATTATTGTTGGCAAACTTGTAACTTTTTTTGTTTATATACAAAATTACGGCAGTTAGATATAATCACACATACAGTTCCTCTTGGTACCAGAAATACCGTAATAAGTAGAGATTGTGAGGATTTTTGATAAACAAAATACCAAAAGTATAGTTTTCAACAGCACAGCCAAAGATGTTCTTTGAATGAGAAATGAAATCTAGACCACAAGAACCATGGATCTCAAAAGAAGTTCTAGATCTTTGTTTTGAAGAATCTACGATCAATCAGTATGGTATACAATATAAGTTATATTAGGATATGTGACTTGCAACTACAACTAGTGATTTTAAGATATATCAGACCGTTTAAATGAACAAAATGGGGGTAGAAATGTTTACTTATAGATATGAGAATGGTATAACAGGAAATATTTTGTAACTCATCAGAACTATAGATGAGATCAGAAATCCGGTCATTTCGTGACCTAACGCTCGCTTAAAATATCTAATAAGATGCTTTGAGGTACAAAGAGCAAAACAATTGTAGATTAAAAACAAATAGTAAACCGGTATAGGGTTACGTCACAACAACTTCACTCTAATCAGCATTGTTTGCTGTATTGCTACTGTTGCTTGATGTACGTGATAACGGTACCCAAGAAATTGTATCTCTTGTGAATCTGACTTATCACTTCTGGGCACAATTATGAATCCCTTATGGGAGACGGAATGTGTACACAAGATGTACACGTATGCATAAAGTCTTAAATTGAAAGCTATATACAAAAGTGCTAGTGTGAAAATTGCACCAAATGTTGAAAAACCCAGGAACAAAATGTTCAAAAGACAATCATTACTAAATTTTGAACATAAAGAGTATTAAAAATATCAAAATAGGACAAAACTAACCATTGAGTATTTAAGATATATGAAGAGTTGACTTGCAAAATGGCTTGTATCCATTTTGCACTTTTTGAGAAAAGGGCAAAAATACTCAAGATGTGTTGCAAAATTCCTGATAATGATTTTAGTAATTCTGTACGAATATGTCTTTAAAAATAAGGTGTAATTTAGATAATTCATCAAATAGTTTCTTATTAATTGACTATTGATTTTTTGCTGAAAATGGATGTCAGCCGTTTTGCAGGGAAACTCATCAAATTTCAACTTAGGAACCACCTATATTCTAAATTTTTGCAAAATATCTTTTTCAATTCTTCATTTGGCTATGATATACTTTACAAATACCAAATTTCAACATCAGGTCATGTTTAATAAAAAAAGTTACCATATATGGGCATAATGCTCTCTAATGCCCAAATATGGTCATACAATGTCCATATTTGGGCATAAAAGTAACATTTTGGGGATTTTAACCCACTTAGCAAGATTTTTTCAACAATTTTTTGTGCCAGGATGATGCACAAGTTGAAGGTCTGTTAGAATCTATCAAAAACTCATTTTTGAAAAACTGGTCTCTAAGCCGTTTTGCAATTGAGCTATATGTGTTTCCCTTTTTGTATACATTTAGAAGAATATTTATTATCTCTAGTAGCAAAAACTTTTAATATTTGTTCATTCAATGTAAGCAGGGTTTATATGTCTTGTTAAAGAAGAGATTTCATGTGTGATAATTAATTCCTATTTTGCCAAGTCACCACTAATATGATGTATTGGAATGTTATATTCTTACTAACTTGAAATACATATACATACATGTGCTAAAAATTTGTGCACGTCTTAGCAATGCTAGCATTGAGATATTAAGCAAAATTAAGCAAAAAAATATAACGAATACTTTAAGCACTGTGCGCTTTGGGCCCTGCCCCGTCAAGAGCAACGCGCATGGTCTTACGCGTAAATATAAAAATGACGCACGTGTAAGTACGCCAGAAAGTACACTAAAAGCCCGGTATAAATACTTTGAAATTGTGTCCAACACCGCTGATATCAGCTCACTCGTGTCCGACACCGTTTCTGTGCTAGGTCACCTAAGTTAAAGTTTCTTGCTTTACCCATAGAGTTCAATTTTCTTTCTTACTTTAAGACCTACTACTACTAGTCGACGTGTTGTAGTACACCAAGATAAGTCATTTGAGGATTAGTTTGTTAGATTCATGCTAAACAGCAGATATGTGTCATTCCTGGCGTCAAGTGCTCTTGAAATGCTGTGCCTAAAAACACTGAACATAATTTACAGAAACTAAAAAAAATCAACTTGCGATTTTCATTAAGATGTTCACATATCTTAATCGCGTAGATTTTCAATAAACTTTTAAATTGAAAACTCTCTTTCGAAATGTTAGGTATACAGTATAAATGTCGGTATTACATGTTACCCTTTGTTTTGTTTTGTTTTGATTACATCAAATCAGTGTAATATAACCATTTAAAACACGAGAATTCAACCAAAGACTTATAGATTAATAACTGCGTATAATCAGACAAAATCAATGCACGTGCGGTCAATTTTGATGCGTCCAATTCACGAGGCCCGTAGGGGCCGAGTGCATTGGACAGCAATCAACATTTACTGCAAGTCCAATGATTTTGTCTCATTTTACGAGCATTACGGAATGAAAATTTATTAATCTATTAAATTCATACACGACAGAAAAATAACATTGTAATCTTTTGTGAAAATAAATAAGGCCTTTAATATGACCATCAAAATCCTAAAACTTCTCTAAACTAAATAAAAATCACCCGACAAAAACAATGAAATACATTCATACGCCCGCCACGCAAACCTGAACGCAACAAGCGCAGTGCATTGTGAAGATCCACTGCACTCCGTGTACTTTATATTCTTTCGTTCTGATTGGCTAGGTAACACGCGAAGCACACGCGGAGTGTTTGAATTGAATTTATACACGAAAATGATTATTATTTTAAAATGTGTTTGCTATTTCAATAAAACATAGAAAATACAACCATCCAAATTTGTCCTATGTTAATCATTGTAATTTAGATTTACCTTTCGTTTAAGATGAAACTTGCCATACAAGCGCGAGCATAGTACGCGTATGCGTTGGTGGAATTGTATAATGCACTACGCGATACGCAGCGTGCAGCTAGACGAGATTAATGAATGCGTATAAATTACCAACTGACCAATTAGATTTACAATTTCAACGTGTAATTTACGCAGAGTGTATGAATGAATCTTTGATCACCATAGACATAGTATTTATTTATTTACATGTGATTTGTAGATTCCATCAACCATAAATAAACTTGATGCGTACCAACCACAATTGATTATCATTTACTTTTGCGGGGTTAAAACGACAATTGCATTGCAACATGTAATATAAGTCTACCAATAATATTTTACATCAATACAGGTTGTAACATAAAAAATTATACATTGTTATATACACTGCAAGAATAAAGTTACACTTTGTATCACATTGGCATTTATTTATATCAAAAGCCAACTTCTTTAGCTACAAAATGCACTTTGTTTCATCCAAATTGATGGTCTACAAGCAGAGTTATGGCAATTATACTGACCCTACCTTCAAACCACCTGGACCAGTTCTTCCGATTCGTTTACCAGTAGCAAAATAATAGCACATAATGCCCTAAATCAGCCATAAGATGTTCAACAGGATTACGAGGCTGATTTTAGTGTTCCATCTAACAAAGGCAATATAGGAGTCTTAATGATGACCTTGACCATAGACTGTTGTATTCTTAATGTTTGACGGGACGCCAAAACATTTTAAGAGATATCCTAGTTGGTGAGACAACATATTATCTAAATGGCAGAATCAGAACACAAG
>JXSR01S015846.1:4347-20461 GCA_000969725.1 Ophiothrix spiculata
GCAAAAATTGTCTCAAAGGTAGTTTTACTTTCTTTACAGGGGGTGATTGATGTCATCTACCTACCCGCTTAAAACATAAGCTGCATTGAGGAAATTGAGACATGCGGCGTAGTTAATTCCTTGCATAAATTGAGACATGCGGCGTAGTTAATTCCTTGCATTTGAAGAGTTATATAGCCCAGTAAATCTTATTGGCACCACTAAAGTTTAATTGTTTGATGCCATAGTAATGGGTAGGGTTTCCTTTATCCATTAATACCAAAATTATGGAAATCGGTCCATGAATGATATCATAATGGTGTAATAAAACATGGCCGACCTGGAAATGTTGATTTTCATTGAAATCTAAAATCAGCTTTTTTCAATAAAGAGGATCCCTACAATAATGGTCTGTAGACAATCAGTTAAAAGTGGGAGAAATGTGTTACTTTGCACATTGACTATGTAAAGATGACTTAAGTATCCCATAATGAAATTTTGTTCCTAGCGCCTTTTCTTCTGGGTAAAGTTTATAACTTTTTGATACCTGCCCCCTCGTATACTTTGTCATTTTTACCATCTTGAAAATCCATGGAGCTGAATGCATATTGACCTCGAGTTCCTAGACGATATTATCGATTGGAATAATCCGCTAAAACTACAAATAGAATGATAAAAAATCAAGACGGTGATAAAAGTTCCAAATGAAAATGTTTCTCTTTGGAGAAAAATCAAAGGAGTCGGAAAATCTTTTCAGCAGAATAAAATCCACAGTACCTGCCAAGGACAGATTTCAGATTATAATGAAAAGACCAAGGTAATTATGGTATTGTTTGAAAACAACGATTACCAAAGAAAGTAATGTACTATGAAATATCAAAATACTACAGATGAGTGATCATTGCAAACTGTGCCATCATGCGAAAAATTATTTCACCATCATGAAACATTTTCATAAATGGTGAAACATTTTACTCCATGACAAAAATTTTACACCATGAGAAAAAATCAAAATGAAAATTTTCATTCCAAATGAAAATTTAACGTAGTGGTGAAAATGTAACAACACCATGAGAAAAATTCTGAATGAAAATGACTACAAAAATGACAAAGTATATCTAGGCCTTAATATCTCATCACCTACTGTACTATTGATTTTCTTATCCAAACTATCACAAATTGCCTTCTTGAATTGTCCATATTGGATCAATATTAATGACTTTACGCATAATTAAAAGCAATGAAGTTCTGATTTGTTATACATCCAGCACACATGAGACTTCAAATACAGGCAGAATATTTTGTATGTGTATTTAATATAATATTATGTTGTGTTATTTACTTGTGTTGTAATTTTTTTGTGATCCATATTTTACAAATTACGGGTGCTGCTGGAAAACCGAAACTGAAATTTTGTTGTCCGATGGCGATGGCAATCTGTAACGGTGTCCGATCAAGGGATCACTTCATACACACTGCTTCCATAAGGCAAAAAACAAATGTTTGTTTGCCCTCCGCAACTGACCCTAAAATGCCAAAAGTTTGGGTCAGGTATTTTAGTTTTTTACCCTTCAAATACGTAATGTAAAATATGAAAACTCAATATTTTCGATGGAAAACGTCAAATTTAGCAGTATAAAGTCACATTTAGTAGTATAAAAATGCATATTTCCTCTCAATAATGAACCACAATCTTAGATTAATCCCTGTATTGCTTGGTATTTGCTTTAAAATACATGGAATGACATCATTCTCTAAAATATATGTGAAGAGTAAAAAAAAAAAAAAAGATCAACCGACCGACCGTCCCAAAATATTAATTTTTCCATTTGAGGGCAAACAAACAATTTCTTTATTTTTGCCTAAGCCTGTTACCATCTGAACTTTGGAGAATACCATAGCCATTTTCACTTTTTCGAACCAGGAGCCTTGAGCCAGGAGTATGATAGATGATATTGTGATCTTAGAGGAAATTTGTCAAAAAAGGGTTAATTTGGAGACATGAAATTTGTTAATTTTTACTCAATCTTGTAATTTACAAGAATAATAAAGTTAGGCCAAATGATTTAATCAATTAGTACATTTCGTCCGTCATCAAGATTTTCACCAATCTGCTTTCACGTTTAGTATGACTAATGGAGAAATCGCTGTACATCAAGAGTCTGAAAACATATGGTTGGACTGTGTAATGTTGACTTAACTAAACCAATAGTTGCTCTTACAACAGAAATATTGACAATTCTATAAATGTTGTCTTTACTTATTGAAGTCAGACAGGACTATTAAATAGCAGATTCAATATTTATAGTAATCGGGTTGGTCTTTTGTAGGACACACAGGGAGCATAACATGTGAAAAGCTGCCTGAGATGTATGATGTTGACTTACATTCTCATCCCCAGGGCTCAAACGCAAGATGTATATTGGTTAATCGTACAATGGGTCATACCCCTTTAAAATTGTATTGTATCGGAGAAAGAAATTGCATCACATGGCAGCTATAATAAAAAAAGCCAGACTGCACACATGACATTTGTCACACTTTTACCTGCAAAATAATCCAAATCTTTATTCGTATAATCCAAATCTTTCTACAAATAAAACTTAACAAAATGTTGTCATATTTACAGTTTAATTAAGACAAATATTAGCTAAGTCTACACATAGTCAAGAGTTAGTTTCACTCTGTCATTTCCGGTATGAACTTCGGACTCATGTGTGGCGGGATAAATTGGTGAATGTGCAAACACACAGAAAGATATCAGCGAATCATTTGAAGCCTGGGCTTGCTGGTTGACTTTGGTGCATATATGGGCGCACTTCACTAAATAACTAGCACTGGCGATCCAGCATTTCTAAAATCAGCAAAATTGACTGCCCTTCTAAAAACAGGACTTCAAAACGTATGGAAGGGCAATATGTTTGGTCAATATTTTGTTCTAATTATAAAATTAGGTTTATTTAAAGATGCTCTGATGCCATTTTTGATCTCCAGATTAATTTGGTAAAATTTTACAGGTTTTCCTTAATTTGCGCTTGATTCTGGAAATACAAAATTTGTCTGTCAGTGATAGGGGGCGTTGTACTTCAGCATCCAGTTTCTTGAAATTTTTGCCCTGAAGGTGTACTTTTATCATCATTTTGTGTCAGAAGAGATCATAATCATCTGAGAAAAGGCAGTGTTGAAGCAACCAGTTGCTTTATTATTGAGTTCTCGGGTGTTTTTAGGAAACCATTTTGTACAGTAAGTCAATGGGAAGCTCTATTGTGGTGTGTCGCCATATGGCTGCCATTGATTTTGACTATTGGGCTGATCAAGGTTCAGCAGTACAATGTTGTTAATATACCAGTAAATTAAAAATGTGGTAAATTACCAGTAAATTAAGTAAAAAGAAGTAAAATATAATACCGTACTGACTCTGGTAAAATCCCATCTTCGGGCAATGTACCACCTGTATATTTACAAAAAATTTCAGAAAATTAACATACACGCGCGCAAAGTCCCATTGGTATTCTTTAGGAGTCGTCAAATAATCATTACCAAAATATCCCAATACCATTTATTTGTGGCCATAATTTGCTGAATCACCTGCAAAAGTTATCATAATATCAAAATCTGCATCAAAAAATAATCGCAAACTCATCTTAATTACGATAGAAATGGGTACATTTTATCCAAAATGTCTTATAATTTATCTGAATATCACGGCTGATCGCGGATGAATATACACCTTTTCACTGTTGTCTGTGTTCTAATCATCAACAGATGGCGATATTTTTGTTCATATAACGGTAAAAATAAATATGAGCATGCGCTATCATATCTATTGGGCATGCGCAATCGCGATTGTTACTATTACAAAATGGCGAATTCACGATCAAATGTGCAATAGTAATTTCACCATATTAAACCTTGATTGTTACGTTCCTGTAAGTGTTTATTAAAAAAACTCATCGGGATAATTTTAAAGAATATTTACTGAACTGAATCCTGAAATGTGTTATTCAAAACGTTACAACGAATAGCTTGATTTGATCCGGCCCTCTAGCTCGGACAATTCACTGGCATTGTTTACCTCGGTAGATCGACCGGTTAGTTCAGTCTCTCTCATGCGTCCTCGCGTAAAGTCCCAGCCCCATACTTTGCTCAAAGTTCACGTTCAAAAAAGGTGGGACATTAATCGAGTCAGTACGGTAATTGGAAAAAAATGGGGAAAAAAAATCAGAAAAATCAAAAAAGTGTTATATTTTCCTTAATTTACCTATATTTTACTTAATTTACCACTTTTTAGGCCGGTAATTTACCATGTAAATCAACAGGTAAATTACCAATTTATATCACTGGAATCAGCACCCCTAGTGGTTGCCACAGAACCTGAAATGATGCTTGGTGTGAAATGGAGCTTACTTGGGCCACAGTGGTCAGTGAACTCCAGTCCTGTAAACTGTGCAGAGGCCGCATGGAATTACAAATCTTGGAGGAAGTAAATCCCAGTAATTCAGGGACTTCCATTTGAAATTTGCAGGGGCTCTGTCCATAGCTCTCCTGGAGTTGTTTAGGGGAGCAATTAGGAGAGCTATCTGGAAATTTATATGCTAATATAATCATACAGGCGCTCTATTGATTTAGCTCCCATGCATAAAGCATTTGAGGGGAGCAGGGTGGCTCAGTAGAGCTCACTCTCTTCAAATGGAAGTCCCTTGTATTTTATACCAATACAAACAAATTTGAGTAGCCTATCCCCTACCCCAGGGATGCCCTGATCCTCAATGCCTTTGATTTTGGTTGAATCAACATGTTTGTTTACTTGTTCACCTTGGTAACCATGTTTGTAAACATACATGATAACATTATCAAGACAGGTGTTTTAGCAATTAACAGATTGGTTTATCTTGATGTAATAGCAAAGGCCAAAACTTTGAAACCTTGAAATTCAGAAGTGGTATCTAACTAGCAATAAATCAATACATGTGACCACTATCATTTGTGATATTTTTGAATTGTTGTCGTTTATTGTTGAACGCTATTAATGTGACTGCTTCTTTATTAGGCACATTCTTCATACCTTAGACCCAATAAAAATATGTGTTTTACGTCCCCACCTGCTCCCTAAGGTTTTGTCAGATTCTGAAACACTTTTTATATCTTTCTTATTTGTTCCACAACTTTGCTGCTGAAACTGTCGTCTGTGCTTGATGTCATTTATAAACACATCTCGCATTTTTTTTTTCAAACTAGAGGTAAAGCAAATTCCTGGGTACCCAGGGACTGGAGCGTTTTTTGACGAGTGCATAAATTCACTTACACATCTATCTATAGAAAATAACATCTCAACACAACCTTTGAGCATTGCAAACATCTTGTCATTATGTAACAATTTGAAGCAGTTCTCAAAGCATCATATAGAAACCACACGGACCAAAACATGATGCAAAATCTTATGACCAACTAAATTTCCATCAACCTGTTGTAACATATTGGTCAGAGAAGTAATTTTATTGTACAGTTGAGTTTAAATGATGCTACTGGTGATGCCCAAAGCTATGAATTTGGATATTTATAAGCCAATATCATAATTTGAGAATCTTGATGTATAAATGTTAATGGTTTTATGTATGGCGATTCTTGCAAAGTGCAATTGTAATGCAATCAGTGTAAGAGGTTTCATGTTGTATAATTAGCCTAATTATTTTTTTAATTATTGGCTCTAGAGGATTTGACAAAATTGTGAAAATAGATTCTTTTGTAAAATAAGTTCTTATATTGGGGTGCATTTATTTTGAAATTTAACTAGATAATTAACAATAGATGAGCATGTAGATTTCTTAGAAACTAAGAAAAAAGACATTAAGAATATTTACTCTCGACATGCAACATCAGGCCTGCGCAAGACATCGCATATATAAGATCGATCATCACACCATGCAACAAAAGAGAAGTTCAGTCACAAGTAAAAGATATGTGAACGTTTTCTTTGCGCAGATGATGCACTCTAGTGAAAATGAATCATTTTGATATACTTTGATAGCTTACTAACTTTGTCTTATCTTCTCTCTTTTCTCTCCCAACAGCCTAAACCAACAAAAGGCAAAATGCGTATCCACTGCCTGGAAAATGTCGACAAAGCCCTACAGTTTCTCAAAGAAAAGAGGGTGCACCTGGAAAACATGGGCTCACACGATATCGTCGACGGCAACCATCGTCTAACACTAGGTCTTATATGGACAATTATCTTAAGATTCCAGGTAAGTGAATAGAAATCAAGAAACATTTCAGAGAGAGTGCAAATGATCAATGTGTCATTTCAGTCACTGTGGTTTCATTCGTGGGAAAGAGTTAAGGTTTGGCGTCCAAAGGCATTCTCTCAGCCAAGTGACATTTGCTCTTGATATTCTCTCTGACATATTCGCTAAACCGAAGAGCGAATGTCACTTGCATTGCGCGAACATCGTTTCAATCAATGAAATCGAATTTCACCCGCGCATGTTGTAGTGCTATGATTATTGAATAAACAAACCTAAGAATATTCGATCGCTCCAATATATCGCTCCAATTCAATCTGAAGTAGTGTAGCGAATGTTGTATTGCTTAAAAAAGTAAATGTCGCTTCCCATTGGAGTGAAGTTTTCTTGGTAGGGTGAGTGAATGTCACTCGGGCAAGCGAATATCTTTCGACGCTGGCCTTAGCTGCATCCCGGATCTACATTGATGTAGCCCCTATCAGTGCAGATTGTGTGTACAAGATGGAAATCTAATTCAGATACAAGTTTGCTCCTACAGGATGTATAATGTGTCCACGTGTATGCATCATGCTTTCGCCCATCCATTATGAGACGATAGATGACAGACAAAACAGTAATAATTATCTTTTATTCTCATTCTTTGTCCCAAATTTAAGTCACTTTTAGAATAGAATGAGGTCCAAGGAAGTTATAAAGGGGAACCGGTTCTCTCCGCCATTTTGATTTTATCGCCGTGTAAATCCTATGGGACGGCAGCCATCTTGGATTGTCGCTCATGGAGGGTGAGTTATTGTACCTCCGGCATTTTACGGCTCCGCGTGCAACACTTCGAGAGTCTTCGCAACGGATTAGCGGGAAAATTGGCGGACTTTAATCAGAGCAAGTCGCAATGCACGCTACATGAAACGCAGACACGGTTTGCGCGTGAAACAAAATGCACACGCTGTATATGCGTCAGGTGAAGATTTACGCGATCTGCCTGGATATCGGGTCAAATCCCGAATATATCCGGAGGTACAATAACTCTGCTCCATGAGCGACACAAGATGGCGGAGAAAGACGGTTCCCCCCTATAACTTCCTTGATGAGGTCAGTTATTTGCCATGTTTATAGGAAAAGCGTATGTACACCCCTATTCAAACATAAAATACCCGGACTCAAGGAGAGCAGTACTCGTCGTGTGTGTTTGTATAGATCTACATCGTGCCATAACTTTCAACGTGCAGCTCCACTGCGTTTGACGCTGAACACTCTGTCATGTATTGTCTCATAATGGATAGCCAAAATTCCTTATATTAGGTAGTAAAATCATGCTCCGTGATTAAGAATCAAGAAATAATTGAGAAAACAATGTAAAATCTTTTGAAGAAAGTTGTGAATATTGGATATATAATTCTACACCCTATTATTTCAACCATTCTTTTCCAATATTTTCATTTCCACTCCTCAAAATGAATTGCATGTCAAACTGATGTCATATGCAGGGTGTGGTGTTGCATTGATGTACTAGATTGATGATCACATCTGGCAACTGACATCAACCAGGATGAGGGGTGCATCCATATTGGATTATGTATACAGCCTGGCAAATGTTTGCGAATACAACAGCTTTTCAGCCCTAAACAAGTAGGACAGTTTTGTCAACAAAATACTATCAGCAGTATTCACAAAAAAGTTTTAGTCTGTGCCATGACAGAAACCTTCAATTTATGGTAAAAATTGTTAAATTTTTTAAGAAAACACAACTTTCTTAAAGACAGTAAATTCCGCAAGCTATTTTTCGAAGCCAGATTTCTGAAAGTGTCTGACCAATTTTGTGAAGTAAAGTCCAAAAGAAAATAAAGGGGGCTCCTTGTTATTTGGATGTGAAAGGACATGATAGAACTATTCATTAAAAATTTCTAGAATTTCTTGTCATCTTTTGTTATAACAAAACATCCTGTAACATGGTCAAATTTCCCTCAGATTCACGAATATCCAACAGGAACCTCTCATTTTTGCGTCCTTTCTCGCCTCATTTTATTATGATAATTCATCTACAGGGTTTGAAATAAGTGCTTGTCCGCTGGTCCAGGACAACCAAAATGACTACCAGACCACACTTGTCTGACAGACAACAGTTAGCTGAACAACCACAAATTACTCTTATCTTCAATACAAATATTCCCATACGAACAAACGAGAGTAAATAACTAGAAGATTTTTAAGCCAGAAATTTATTTCAGTCACAGAATTATAGGCCAAAAAATCTAAAAAATGAACACTACATTGATTGACATAAATTTGGACAACTAGAACATTTTTGGGACAACCAAATATAATATCTTACTTGTCTGGCGGACAAGTAAATTTATTTTCTCACTTCAAACGATGCCTCCAGATAGCGTGTAAAGTATTGTTCCCTCCCTTATTCAAGCGTATTAAATTTAGAAAGGTCTTGGTCTAGCATATCCCTGCAAGTAATTACTACAGGCAGGTTGGATAGATTAAAGGTAGCAAAGTCACGATGTACTGCCATGTTATGAGCACTCAACGCAACACATACGGACAGTGTTAGTCATGCAACATCACACTTGATGTTCCAGGAAGCGATTCCTGATTTTCAATTTTTAGGCATACTTTTATATGGAAATTTAAGTGATTGGCATTTTAAAAGACCATGCCCTTGTTTTGTTATAGAGAGACAAACTCCCAAAATCATCTACAGTATATTTATCTATTAAGTTTACCTGCGTACTGCATTGTTTAACTCGAGCGTAACGCGTGCGATCATCGGCGCTTCTCAAGCATTGGATTTAGACCAATCACACGCTGTAATGTGCGACTTTCACACAAACCCTCGTAGCAACAAGTGTTGTTCTTCAAAACCCTGCGTACAGAGAAACTTAATTCTTAAAAATACTGTATGTTTGCCATGTCTAGCAAAAGATGTTTTCTAAAATGTGATGACTCACCCTGAAAAGGGGGACTTTGCAACAGAACACTCTTCAAGAAACAGGAGAAAATTAGGCCACAAAAAATAAAGAAAATAATAAGAATTTCAAGCAGATTTTTTGTTGTAAAATTTGATCGCCTTGATCAATTTCAACAAGTAAGGTGTCATTTTAAAGCTTAGAAAATGCTTTAGCAGATGAAATGATAAAATCAAAATTGGTATCATCTGCAAAACTAGGAAAAAGTATCCACCATTTCTCCATTGCTTTTTATGTGTTATGTTTTTGCATTTTACATCCATCTTTCAAGATGCATATTTTAACCTTTTTCATTTTAACAATCAGAGATGAAAGACATGATATACCCTGACAACATCCTGTGCTGTCATCATTTTCTTGCTTGTTAACCTGACATGTGAGCTCTAAGGCCAAAAAAAATAATTGTTGTGTTGCCCTCAAGTGGGATTTCTGAAAAATTGAGTTGGTCGGTCGGAAAATAATTTTTTTTTTAAAGCACCTAAGTACCAAATTTGGGTGCATTTTCCACTATTTTCACGATATATTCTTAAAATACACCCAATCTGAGCAAAATTGGGTGCTTTCCCGACCCCTAATATTTTTTTTTTAAATTTTTGAATAGGGTCGGTCGCTGAGGGCAACATAACAATTTATTTTTTTGGACTAATGGGTGTTTGGCTGCAGAGGATATTGAAACATGGCATTTTTTCCACAGTGTTAGATGTCAGTTTTGTCTTGTTTTAAACCCAAAATGAAAGTCTCAGACTAAATGATGGTGGGTTTAATCATTTGAACTTGTGAAACCTCAAAGAATCTCAAGCTGCACTACACATGTTGACACCCCCAATTTGTTTTGCACTGACTTTGAATGAAAATCTGCCTATATCTACCTATTTTGGCTCCAAAACCTACCCATTATTACTTTAATCCAATTTGGTGGAAAAGCACCCAATTTAACTTCAAATTGGGTGCTTATTTTTTGGCAAATTTCCTAAAATACATCCAATTCATGCACATTAGGCGCATTCTTCTTGATCAAAAAGCACCCCATGGCTAACAAAATCTGTGAAAACTTATCCCAAAAGCCAGACACATACATGTATAATGTATACAATGGCAGTGCCCTACTCAATCTTCTGATAATTTAAAAGAATCTTACTAGGATCTTACTGGATTCTTATGGATTCATACACCTCGTGAGAGACGATCATCCAAAATCTAACTGTAACTAACAGCACTGGATGTTAAGTTTCATTGAAAACAGTCAACCAAATTTCCCGACTCTACAATCTGTATCTGTTTCCTTTAAACCACTAAACATTGTCAGAGAGCACATGTTGTGATGGATAGAATTACTGATGCAAAAGCCACTCCGAAATGAAAACATGAAACGTGATCAAGCTCTAGACGTGTATGCAAGCTTCAACATAGAATATTGATTGGTTTTATAGTGCAAAGGAACCCACTACCTGTTACTAGATCTTCATCTATCAGTTATGACTGGCTAATTGAAATAAGCAGGTGTTGCAGCGCTAACTAGTCCTCGTACAAATTATCACATATTTTTTTTTCAATTTTTGAAAATCATGGCAATCCCTTTAAAGGTGTAGGTTCCGATCACATTCTCATCCCCAGGGCTCAACCGGAAGTATTGCATTTTGCATTTGATGTCAGATGAGAGCCCATATTTTTCTGATTATAAATCCAAAATTACACCTCCAAATTCTAAAAAGTTATAGTTCTTTATAGGAAAGGTCTATTGACATATCCAGTTTATACTCACGTTTGGAGACGTTTCGAGACCGACATTGCTGGTCTCTTGATCAAACAGGAGGTCCAACATATATCGCAGGCGCTCCAGAAATGTAATTATCCTAAGTGGGCCATCAACAGATTCAAACAACAAAGAGACAATAAAATCATCAAACCCACCAAAGATAAGGACAGCACCCCTTCCAAAGGTATGGTCGTCCTCCCTTACATTGCCGGAGTTTCTGAGAAACCCCAACGTGTTTACCGGAAGCATAACATCTCAAACGCGTTCAAGCCACATATGACCATCAGAAAGCATCTCGTACACCCCAAGGACAAACGAGACCCACAAAACACTACCGGATGTGTGTACAAGATTTCTTGTAAAAACTGTCCATTCACTTATGTCGGCGAAACAGGTAGACTTCTTAGCACGCGCATTGTAGAACACCGTAGAGAAGTAGAGAAAATCACCAACAAAATTCACACCAGATCCACCAGACTCGATTCTATATCAGAACAACACAAATCTGCAATATCTGACCACGTAGCAGCTATGAACCATGTCATCGACTGGGACAATCCTCAGATTTGCACAAAGAAAGCGACCGCTTCCCCAGATGGATCAGAGAGTCTATCTGGATCCGTAGACGAGGCTCTCAAACCATGAACAACGAGGGGGGCGCCGCTTATAATCTCAATCACGTTTACGACCACATCATCCAAGATCCAAGTAGAAACACCGGAACTGGATGTCGTCACAGAAGCCATCATATGTGATCAAGAGACCAGCAATGTCGGTCTCGAAACGTCTCCAAACGTGAGTACAAACTGGATATGCCAATAGAACTTTCCTATATAATTGGATCTGACTTGGTCACAAACAACGCATTTTCTCACATTAAGAATGTATTTTTTTTCAAAAACAAAGTTCATTCATTGAAAATATATACTTCAAGGACCTCATTTTTTACGATATCTAAAGATCGACCTCCTGACCATTTTTCACTCATCTTAAACTTCAGACGGCCGTAGCTCAAAATCGGCCTTGCCGACAACTTGTACCTTTTGATGTAACGCGTCACATATCAACTTGAGAGAAACAGGACCTCTTTTAGCAGCTTGGTCTGATTTTGTAAAATTTAGTTTTCAAAGTTAGTTTTCTAAGTTTCAAATTTTAGCTGAATTGGTCCAAGTGTCTGTGATTGGTCAAACTATTTTGATTTTATGAGCAAATTTGTATTTTGGAGCTGCTGTGTAAAATTAATTATGGTTACCGTAATTATAGACACATACATTATCACTTATTTCCCTAAAACGGAACATAACTTGACCGTGAAATTTCACATGGATTATGGGTTATGGGGAAAATATGAGCAATATTTTGGTACCAAAATCTCAAAAAAAGTTTGAAAAATTAGAAGCAATCTAAACAAAATCCTTTAATTTAAATTTAAATTCAAATTAGAAATTAAATTTATTGATGGGGCACTAAAACCAGTCTGCATGCACATAAACTTAACAATGAATTTCATTTTTTACCAATATTCAGCAGAGTGTACAATTGTGACCAGTTAAAAAGCGAAATTATTGTCATAGCAACGGTAAATGTCAACAAAGATTATCAGATTTGAACAATTGATGCAATCACTCAATCTCATGCAGAGTGAGTGTTTTGTGTTTGGGTAATGGGACATTTAGCAAAGTCTGGTTTATTCTTGCTACATACAATTATCGTAGTTTGTGGACTGGAAACCTAAAATAAATACAATGAAAATGAGTTTAACAAAATAAATTATATTTAAATTGTACATGTGTAGGCTGGCTAGCATAATGTTTGAGGTAAATGTAAAGTTTGAAAAAGGCACAAAGGACAGGTCAAAATAACACTTTATAGGCCTAAATACATCGGGATTGGGAAATATAAATAATGAAATGGCCTGGTATAGAGGGGAGCGTGCCCGAGCGGTTGGAGCACGGGTCTCATAATACAGAGGTTCTAGCCCAGGTTTGGTTGTTTTCGTCTTCTTGTTTCCTTGGGCAAGAAACTTAACTTTGTTGTTTGGAAGCCGTTGGTCCCCTGTACGTATAGAGGTCATTTTATGCAAGTACTGTAAGTATTATAGTCCTATATTGATTGATTGATTACACTGAATTGGCTGATCTGGATCAAATGTTCTTGTAGCTAGATGCAGTGTCGATGCTGAACGGTTTATTAAGATGTGGATTGATTTTGATCTAGATGCTTTGTGTAGATAGCCCCATTATGTATGAGGAACTGCTGAAACCCATACAGTGTATAAGTTAGCCTAAAAAGTATTTTGACCTCAAGTTCAGAATGCGCATCACAGGTTACACACCTACACAAAATAAATGAAAGTTAAACTAATGAAGTAAGTGAAATTCAACAAGCTAAATTGAACCAACTGTTAAACCTGGGAAAAGAAACCCTGGGATAGAAACTCCATCCCACACACCCTAGGCCCACACACTGATATTGGCAGTTTCATATGCAGGCTATAGAATGGGAACTTGAATAAGATATCTATAGACAGCATCAAAATTGTGTTGTGTTGATAAGATACAAGAGGGGTTTTCTTTTAAAGAAAAACTGTTTTAATAATCTATAGGGGGGCCCATATGCACACCTGCTGTTTTACAGCTTTATTAACTGTGGGCAACAAAAACAGGGAGCTAGCAAGCCTAGAGAATAGAGCGCTGATGAAGCAAAGATGGACTGAATAGACATTTATTGCACAGAGACCTGGGGTCGGGGAGGCCCCAATTTTTCGAGCCCCGAGCCCCCCCCCCCTGGGCACAGAGATCACCAGTTACTTGGGAATACATAGAATAGAATAGAACTATAGAAGGATTCACTTGTGTAGTGATTCCACTTTCATAAACACTAGTGTAGGCCCATATTGCAATTTTTAGTAAAATTCCTATATTGCAATTTTTAGTAACATTAAGAATAATGGTTCAATGTCACTGAAAAACACAAAACAGATCATATGTACCAACCTATTTTTTGTATCAACTGAAGTAGAAAAAATTCTATACAACCCAGACAATCTTGTTGTACAGCTAACGAGCACACTCAGCACAGCTGTCGGCAGTACTGGCAGTCGTTAATGATTAAACGCGGTAAAAAAATTGTTATTTGTATGAAAAGGATGAACAAATGAAGATGACAAACACAGCAGTACGTGTCATGCGCCACCTGGGAGTGATGAGTCATGCTAGTGGAATGTGACTGAAAATTACATGGATACAAATCATGCAATTCATGCAAGATCTGTACTGGTAAAGCCTTGGTAACTAGGGCTGCAAATTGCAAGTTAATAGGCCAAGTAAAATAAAATAAATTATGTGTTTTACGTCCCCGCCCATACCAATTTTTCAAGATTTTGAAATATTTCTATTATTTTACCTTGTCTGTTCCATATCTTAACTTGTGAAATTGTTATACAGGGAAAAGATACTTTAAAGTGTTTGATGATCACTAATTATTTGAAACACTTTCTCAAGCTAGGGGTAAAGTAGTTCGAAAATTTTGGAAAAATAAAAACAAATATAAGGACGTCCCTCATCAAATTTTAACAAGTCTGGATGTTTCATGTAGAGGCCTATTTAGTTCATAAATATACTCTATAACAGAGCTAAAATATTAGGAATTTTGAGGAGTATTTATTTCAAGGCCAACGGGCAATCCAAATATCTAGGTCGATAATCAGTTTTCTAAAATTTTTACTGTAATGTTTTGAAATACAGTAATGCCTAATTATTTATTAACATAATACATTTGAAAAGTTCTGTTTTCAAATCAAAGAAATTAAATAGTACTTAGAACCGAAATGTTTCAGCTCTAGTCTGGAACCTTTTGTTTTTCCCGCTATGGATCCATGTTGAGTTAGTGAAATTGTGCATAAAATAATCCTGTTTAGGTAACTGACTAAATAATACAAAAACAGCATTCTTAACGTAATATAATATCATGTTTGTACTATTTTAATGCTTGCATACTTATTTAAGAATCTATTTAATGTACAAAGGTTAATATTTTGAGCAAAACAAATTTCCGGCGAAACATACATACATAATATTATATTTAGCAATGAATTGAACACCGTAGACAGATTATTTAGCTATATCAGTATCACATGTATGGGCACACCATTTTGCTTAGCTAGTCTAAGTAAATGATGAGATTCGTGAAGCATGTAAAACAGGCAGACATCGAAGCCCTGGGCAGACTACAGCTCTAATGCAATGAATTTTCAAGCGATTTCATTTTGAAATTTTTTGCAAAAGCGAAACAGACATTGATCTATTTGTAAAAAATCTTTTGAAAATTGAAAATTTAATGTTTGATTGAAAATGCTAGACTATATTATGATGTTACAGTTTTGAAATTCAAGATAGAATGATCGAGATGCAAAATATGAAATATAAGATCAAACTAAATTAAACACAGGTTTTGAGATATTGCTTCATAGTTTCCCCTTTTTTGTCTAAAACATCTATTTAGACCAAACCCTGACGAGCTTTGCTCTTTTTGGTCATCCTTCCATTTAACAATTTATCTTTTATATTCTTTGTTGATGGAAAAATAAACTGAAACTGAAACATTAATATATAGTTAACCCACCATAGTTACTTTCTTTACACGTGCATAAATGTGCAATATAAGATAATGTTACACATGTAAAGCGAGCCTCCCCAATATTCAACCTATATTGAGAATTAAAAGCTGTCTCTGACCAGTCCTCAGCTAGTTCTGATTGATGCTGCTCGGCACAACCCAGTCTTTTAAAAACGAGAAATACATTAGAAATACACTATGAAAAATTGCCGCTTTACCTTACAATTTTCTCATTTTATGTGACGCATTGTAAGAACTAGTTGAGAACTTCTTTATAATGTTAATTTATTGCAGAATTCACCCTTGTTTCTTAAGCATGTAAATATAGGACATTTAAATAACTAGCCCGAGTAATAAAACGAAACAACCATGAAAAGGTAACTCTATGTATGGAGGAAGTATCCTATAAATTTTGTTGAATAAAAAAATGTTTTTCAATCAATCAATCAATCAATGATACAACATAACATAACATAATTTTATTTCTTTCCACATACATGTAAATACAATGTATACAATAAATGCGTATTAACTAAGTAAAAACATTG
>JXSR01S015846.1:40158-57055 GCA_000969725.1 Ophiothrix spiculata
ACCATTCAAAGAGGGTAAATTACTCTCAGATATAAACAAGGTAGGCAGTACTAGAGTAAAACATCCAGAGTTAAATGAGAGCTCTAACAACCAGACGCCATTCACAACCAAAGAGGGTAAACTACTATCACAATATAAACAATGTACGCTATGGTAGAGTTACAATAATAGGATTGATAGCAGCAGTTGAAGAGTCATCATTTTTCTGAAATTTGATAGATATTGGATTACCCCGGTGATGGTCCCCCCTTCAGCAGAAAAAAGTAACTTGTCAACCCCTAACTGACTGTATTATCCATATATGTTTGACCAGCAAAAGTTCAGACGCAACCAGGTTTTGTTAACCAAAATTCAAAAATGTTGACAGACAAATAATTCACTAAACTGTTCAAAAAAGCTAACAGTATGCTCAAAACAACACAAATATTGCTCTAACTCTGATGTAGGGGGTTGTTTTATTAGTGGTCAGGAATTTTCCAAGCGCTCCTAACTTTGTCCCAGACAAGTTCTTTATCATCATTCAAATCCCCCTCACTCAAAAAGAAGATGCATGATGTTGATTGCTAAGCTACAAGTTGCAAATTTGAGACACCGTATCCATAGCTTGTTTTTGAACATATTCAAAGTTTTTTCTTTTCTTTTTTAACAGGCTTGGGAGAGGCTAGAGCGCGCAGAGCACGAACGCGAATTGGCACTCCGCCAAGAATTGATCCGACAAGAGAAACTAGAGCAGCTTGCCGCCCGCTTTGATCGTAAGGCGGCCATGCGTGAGACCTGGCTGAGCGAGAACCAGCGTCTGGTCGCACAGGATAACTTTGGTTACGATTTGCCATCGGTGGAGGCTGCTGCTAAGAAACACGAAGCCATTGAGACGGATATTTATGCGTACCAAGAGAGAGTGCTGGCCGTCGTTGCTGTTGCGCAGGAACTTGAGGAAGAGAGATACCACGACATTGAAAGGGTGAATGCAAGGTCAGTAGTCAATGTTAAACTGAGGTCATTGTCAAAATATAGGTCTGCTTGTGTTTGATCTTACAGTTTCACAGGGTTTTTCAGATCACGTTTTTGGAAAAGGTGGCATAAAAAAAAAACAATATATATCGAAAAGGAATAGAAAAGGTAGACTTGAAGAACATGAGTTGGTGTGAGTTTAACTTTAAGAGCTTCATAGTTTTTTTTTAGAGCAGCATCTAATTTATGAGCTTGCTTTATAAAAGTTCAAACTGTATAAAATAATCAGAATTTGGATCGGATCGGATCGGGCAGATTAAAGAAAAATAGGATAGGGAATCTGCAATTATTTATCAAGTCTGGATAAGCCCATCCTTAACTTATTATAAATGTGAAACGCCAACCTTGGGGTGCAATATTTTCTAGGCAAGTCAATGTTTTGCATACATAGACAAGGCAGGACAATTAGTCAATGGCTACGTGTAGCATATTTTAATATGTCTAATTTTATAGGGCTAATATGTGGGACCGCCGCAGCAAAAGGATGTACTTGTCAGATTCTACATGTAGCTCTTTGTAGCCTATCCAATGTATACTGCTTGCATAAATCAGATATGCTACAATGAGCAACATGAACAAGCCAACAAGTGCATACTTTTGCTGTGGCATCCCACATATGGACTCAATTTGAACTTTTTGCAGATGTGATGATTTCATATTTTCACATTTTTGGTTATTTCAGACCAAGTATACTTTAGGTTCCATCCAAAATTGTAGGGTTAGGGTTAGAGTTCATGGTCGGGTATGTTTAGGGTTAGGGTCGGGTCCCAGTTAGTGAGTTAGGGTCAGGTCCCAGTTAGTGAGATATAGGGTCCCAGGTAAAGTTTTTGATGGGACCTAAAGTATACCTTTTCCGTTATTTCTAAGAAAATTTTGTTTTGATGTGTTTTACTCCAACAGGAAAGACAATGTACTACGTCTGTGGGATTACCTGATAGAGTTACTCAAAGGTCGTAGGTCACGACTGGACCTGTCCCTGGAAGTCCAGATGATCTTCCAAGAGATGATCTTACTCATGGACTCCATGGAAGAGACAAAGGTAACATAGACTGACCAGTGTGAAACTTCATTTGTGATTAGAATAGCTCTCTCTGGGTGACTGACGGTGGCGACTCTTTTGGATGCATACCTCTTCCGCAAGAGGTAGTAGGACTTTTTAGAATATGTTCAATTTAGTAGTACAACTGTGTATCTGGGGTCACCACCATTGCTTGTAACAGCAATATCACATGTTGTTAAAGATAAAGACCATTCCTATAATTGGTGTATTTTTGCTGCTGAGGAATATCGATGCTCAAGAGACCAAAAATGACATAACGAAATTTTCAGTATACATTTATATTGTACTCTTTTAGCTAGAAACAAATTTTTAATAAGAAGTGATTTTGAATTATCATACCACATTCCATATGATGTTAAAAACACAGCACTGACCATCAAGGATTTGAACCTTGGACCTTGGTATTTTGGTGCCACTCTCTTTCAACTCAGCTAGACTTGTTGAATGAGGAGATAGTAATGGATTTAAAATTTAACTAAAGACCTACAGATGTAAACATGGACTGCTCTTCCTAATCGTAATTACTAGTAACCATGCATTGCCAACTGAATTAATGAGTCAAGATTGGTAATATATAGTAGTCCATGTAAAGCAATACCATGGTCCAATTTTCAAATTTTGTGACATTTTGTGATGATAAAGGGATATTTTTTTTTTTTTTTTTTTGGGGGGGGGGGTTTAGAAAGTAAAGAAAGTAATATGTTTTGAGTGTGCTATAGTCAGGTGGAATTTGTATATGGTTAGTGATGATGATTGATATTCTTTGGTAGAAATCTGTTGCGAAAGCGCAGTTATCTCTGACGCGAGCGTACATTTTCAAGGTTGTTGTGTTTGCGTCTATGCACAACAATCTGAGTACGTGTTCGCGCTTTAAATCCAACAACTTTAAAATAAAGATCTCTACCAAGAATGATTTCTCAAATTGGGATTAGATTCAGTACCAAATTCTGTAACAAACTCAGAGCCATGGCTGACACCGACAGTGGCAGAGCTGAAACATGGTTCATCTATTTTACGTCAACAATTATCATAATAAGGATATATTCCAACTATTCTAGGTGTTGCTGTTATCAGAAGACCTTTGGCAAACATCTCATGGGTGTGGAAGATCTAATAGAAAAACATGGGCTCCTGGAAGCCGACGTAGTCTCCTACGGAATGAGGGTGCAACAAATCAACCAACAGGCAGCCAAGTTTATGGATGAGAAGGGCCCTGATGGATCAGGTAACGACTCTGCACATTTCATCTTTTCTAAATGCACTTGTAATTTTTGGCTCTTTATACTACCAAGCCTTATGAACATTTTCCACTAACTTTCTTTCTGAAATTGTATTTAACTTTTTAATAAATTCACTTGATCCAATATGAACATAGGCTAGGTAAATTACAAAAAAACTATCATTAATTTATAAAGATACGCACAAATGTGAGTGTGTAATATAGGTGGTTGTCAACTAGTAAGTCCTTACAATGCGCCACATGAATGAGAAAATGTAGGGAAAGTGACAAACTTGCCTATTTCTCAGCGCATTTCTAATGTATTCCTTTGTTTTATAGAGAGCGTCAAAGCGCCAATATTTGTAAAAGCGCCAAATGTGACGCGCGCCGCTAGTTGAGAAATGTAATATCTACCCACACTGTGTTTATTCAACTCACCAAAGTTGAGGGCATTTGGTTTGGGGTTTCCCTTCAAACCCACGACCCACCGAAAAAGGTTGTTAAGGGGATTTGCAGTGCCATTCCTCTCACACAATCACAAATGTTTGAAGTGTCAGCTTTTGTGTATGTGGATTGGAGAGCTGACATTGATTGTTTGTACAAGTTGATATAAGTTTTATGCAAAACTGTGTTTGGGCTAAACCTTTGATTAGGATTGACTTTTGGGCAAAAACCTTAACATCGACTATTAATGTGCAGTTTTTAACTTTTTGGAAACTCTGAGTCTCTTTTCGCAATTCAGTCTTACATACTATTGTTCCTGATGAACACATGGACTAATCTGATAAGTGTGAAAAACTATTTTAATAATGGATTCATGAAAGCTATGTACAATTTTAAAATTTTGAACATTTACATTTTCATTAACCTTGTCACTTGATTTCCAATTTTGCTCAATTTTGATTAAAATGTGAAAGGAAAAAACTTACACCTTTTTCATAATACTAATCCTAGAATTAGTTACATGTAAAGTCTTTCAAGTTGTCATGTTTATATGTTTCTGTTCATCATAAATAACATTTCAATATCAAAAGTGTGTTTCCTTATTAACGTTTGTTTCTTACATTACTAATGTGCTCTTTGGGTAGAGTGGGGATGGTTGTTACTTGTAGGAATTTAGTTGAAACATAGGGGTCCAATATGCACAAAAGAGTTGGACCTAGGGCCCAAATCATAAATCTTTAGATCAATTTTTAATCAACTTGATCCAAATCTAAGTGGTCTAGCAATCTGGTCACAAATGTAAGAAATGCTTTCCTGAAATAAATTTAAACTTTCTTGTTGTATTAAAATCTCCAATTTGATTTCGGAAAGTGGAGGGGAGGTTGAAAAAGGAACAAGGTGTGTTGATCGGAACACACACCTTTAAAGTGATTTTAAAGAATCATGAGTTTGGTCCTATATAAATGGGAAAAAAAATGAGAAATCTGATTATTTAATGTTTCAACTTTTTCCCACATGCTACCCCTACCCCAATCTACCCCGTCACGTCTCTCATCATTTTCCTCTGTAATAACCTACTTGTAGTACTTAATATTCTCTGTCATTTTTCTTCATGTGCCATCATTTATATCTTTAGACAAATACTCACCACCCGATCTTGGGGCCGAGGGTAAGCTAACCTATGACCTTTGACCTGACACCAGGTCATTGTGCCAGCCTCATCATTCAGTGTCTGCATTTAACCTTTTGACCTTTGACTTGGTATCAGGACTACAAATTTGACCTGACAGCAAGTCAATTGTGTCAACCATGTTTGCATTTTGGCGGTGCATTTTGATCTTGCCAAAAATGTTTAAAAACTGGATATAAAATTTGATGTAAACTGTTTGTGAAAGTTGTGGCTTTTTTATCTAAGAAAAAAATCTGTTTTGGCACATTTTTGTGACTGTTTCACAGGTATCAGGAGTCTTAATGATGTTAATATCAGCTACAGCACCAAAAAGCCTTTTTTATCGTGTATAGCACCTATGTTTCTTCAAACATGTCAAAAGTACCAATATTTAAGTCTTGTGAATTGTGACATTGTGAACAATATATTTTGCGCAATTTGTGATTATGTGTTAGTGAAATGTTTGATAATATTGCACAAATTCACCACTGGTGAGCACAAAGTAGTCATTTTTAAATTCTTGTCAAATATTTTGAATTCATGCTAAATTGAATTATTTTCAGTCAAATGTTCCAAGGTTAACTGGGTTGGAATGTTCCATGGATGAAAATTTAGAGTATAATATATTTTTTTAACAAAACACATTTGAAGTATTTCTAATTTTTTGGATGGACACAACTAACCTTACAATTTTAATTTTCTAGGAATCATCTCGTTTTAAAACATTTAGAATATTGTTCTTAAAAATGGTACATTCCATTTCTGTGCATCCTTTTGTAGAATTACCATACTAGCATAGAGAGACATTTTTGGTTGAGAATAGGTTTAACAATGTCAAATTTCATTAGTTTATGGAGTAACAAGTAGGCTCTTGAGATCTAGATAGGCATGGCCCAGGGGCAAGGTTTTTCATTTCCTTCAGTATGGATATTGGCTTGAATTTACTTTCAATGATGTTGAGCTTTTCAATGATCTTAAGCATGCATGCATGACCTCCCTCCCCCCCCCCCAAAGAAAAAAAATGCCATTATTAGGGTGCCTTTGAACAATGTTTTGTTTTCGGCACCCTATAAATTTTAGTGACTGATTGATTGAAAACAAAATCATAATTGATCACATCATTTTTGAGATAATTGGCATAAATTGGTAAAATTATTGGGCTGTTCAAATTTTGTTTTGTCACTAAAATTGTAACAAAATAATTTTTTGAAAATTTTATTTCATCTAAGTATTTGTAATCATATTCTGCTTAAGTTTTATGAGCTACGTTTTATTGAAAAAATCCTATGGGAGAGCATTTTCCAGTGTTTGGCTGAAAAATTTCCTTTTAAGGGAATTTGATATGAATTAGTTTTCTGGCTGCCATTTTGACACATGGTAATGGATTTTCAAATTTCTTGTTTTATATGAATTGTGTTAGTTGATGTATCTCTTATTAAAAGTTTCAAAAACAAATAACTTTGGGAACACTGCTTTTAAAGTACCGTAACCAAAATCCTAGGTCTTTTAAAGTTTTTTAGCTTGGCTAAAATTAAGGTCAAAACAGATATAGAATATACTGGAGTATACATGAAGATATTTTAAAACAAAATTTGCCACAAAAAAGAGATAAAGAACCATGATTGATGCTTATTTCTTAGATGTGATTTTGCATAAAAAATACTTTGTATATAGCATTTGGAAAGATAACATAGGATATTAAAATTGAGCTACATATTTTTGTTTCATTAAATGCTTGTTAGTGTCAGATTTAAAAAGATGATACAACAGATTACTTTATTTTGTTTTTCAGAAACATTATATTGAAAATAAAGAGATATTTATCCAAATCAAAAGTAATTGAGGCCAAGTAGTGCATTTTCAGAAATAATTTTCTTTTGAAACATCTCTGAATGAATGAAAACTGTTTTCCAACAAGTTACAAATTTATGTTATTGAACTTCAATAACATAAATTTGAAGGAGTAGCAAGACGTTATATTATAATTAAAAATTTATCAAAAACCCTAAAGGTATTTTGTTGTGCATTCTGCATATGGTATGATTTACAAGTGGAGCATGGTTAGTGGCATTTACGGGAATTTTAATGCTTCTTGGAAAGTGGCATAAAATCAAGGAATTTTTGAATATGGCATGTTGCATGAGCAGTGCTTTAATTTTTTGCTTTATTATCACAGTAAATCTTTATGATTTTACATGGAAAAGTAAATGTAATTTGGTAATATGATTCTAGGGAAGTTAGTGCATTTGGCTACATCATTGGATGGAACCTTGGCTATAATTTATCAAGGAAGGGAGGGAGGTGCGCGGGGTGGGGGGCTTTAGGGCTGGACAATTACTCCTATACTCTGAGGGTTTTGTGTTACGTGGTGCTTTACAAATAATTTTCCTAATGTCAGCATGTTTCATGCAGGTTTTGATTTCCAACATCTTGATCATCTGTACCTGCGAGCAGATTTCAGAATAACACCTCCCCTCCCAACCCTAATGAATGTTCATTCACAATTAATCCAATGTTTTATTGCCATTGTATCAGTTATATGTAACATTTTAGTTACAGACTTACTGTATTAAAGTTCGATAAAACACACATTATCAGAATTTTAAATGAATTCGGAAACAATAATTTGAACCGTAGGCATGGCAAATCATGAACCGTTAATAGAAATGCGAAACACATGTGTGCTGGATATTTTTAGGTGATACCAGGCGACCCAATTTAATTCAGATGAAACAAAAGTCTAATGTGAGCCACTGCTGAATTAAGTCGTTCCTTATGTGCCTCATTCTACTAGTGCAGTGCTCGAGAGAATTGCTCGCGATGAAACCGACATATTTAGAAATGATGACACTCTGCGGTATGCATATTTCCTGATCAATATGTGAGGAGGCCTTTTTCACCTGCTTGTAATATAAATACCAGTAGAGAAAATTTCCAGTTGGTTACTCAATTGTGACACCAGCATATGTGGCCAATAGTTCAAGAGTTAATGGATATTTTCTAATGGTCATATCAATTTTGTGCGTCAGTGTATATGAGGGAAAGATGCGATTAAGGCTGTTTAAGGGTTAGAGCTAAGATTAGTGTTATGGTTAGGGATACTTATAAGGGTTGGCATTAAAGGGGCAATTTATGGTCTACTTTTCATCCTTAAGGTCACCTTATCAAAATTAAGTTTTAACTAGAATCCTTGACTGGTGTATGTTACAAACGACAAATTAAACCATTCTTTCAAACGTGCTTGCATTTTTGAGGAAAAAAAATGAGAAAATGTATCATTTTCTAATTATTATGTTTGTTTTTTTAAATGCTGAAATGCTTGTAACTTGAAAAAGAATGGTCGGAATCAAGTAGAACTTTCAGCGTGCATTTATGTTCTACTCTTCTTTTTATTTAGCTAGAAAAAGAGGGGCGGTTGTCATCACATAAGAATCATGAATTGCACCTTTAATATATTAAAGTAACATTCAACTCAAAACTGCATAGAGTGCAGATTTACACAGAAGATTCATAATTATTGCTTTTCTCAATTATGTTTGTGTCTTACTTTGCATGATTGTTTGCAAACTTCTTCTTTTTCTCCATTGTTTGATGCAATTTTGATCCTACTACTTTGCTGGCTATACACCCTGATTGCCTAATTGCTACAATTTATCCTACCAAACTTTTAAATCAATATCCTATCAAAATTTTCATTGTTTGCGATTCAATTCATTTTCAAATTGATCTACCTGCAGAAATAGAATGTTTTTTTATTTTTAACTTTTCATTATAGCAGTAAACAACCTCTTCTAATTTTATTTGGCTGGATTGATAGCTTGTGCATTCTACATATTTTGCAACAATATCCAAGTTTTCTATGAGATTATTTGCATGTAATCTATTTTTATCTTTCTATGTAATATCTCAATCCCGATACTCCTGTTTTTACTTGTACTGTTCCAGCAAAAATAAAATCAAACACTGTTTTATTAAAATCAAAAGCTATTTTATTAATTCCCTATTTGAATGTCACTTAGATTTGATTGAAATTTAGTCCCATAATTTAACCCTTTAACTACCATTATAAACATTAGAATTCCATTTAGGTAGTATTTTAATTCTGTCTCTGATATGAAATGCTTAAAGAGGATTAATGCAAAGTTCTATACGGCCATTGATGGATTTCTACTTATGCTAATTTTTAAATATTTTTAATTGTTAATGTTATTTTATTTGTCCGTCTATGTATGATATATGTTCAAACACATGTTTTGTGCATCATTATTGATATTTGTGTGGTGGTTGCTGATATAAGAAATATACCAAAAATGTGACCCGTCATATCGAAAGGTACCGTAAGGTCGGCATAGTAAATTACCAGATACGGACCATTGGAGCTGAGCATAGTCAAAAATCACATCCAAGGTCGAATGTCTAATTTCATCAGAAACATTACCTTTGAAGTGTTTTCTATCATATTAATCAGGTTTCAAAAATCCGAAACATAAGACAAATGTTTTAAAAACCTTGGAGCCTTTCTTGTGTTATCCTTTACAATGAGACTAAAATATTTCTCTCTCTCTATCACTGGTCAACTCATAGCGATACATTTGTTGCAAGGGTGCAAGAGGATTATATTTTGCAAGAACCAGTATTTTTAAAAATGTGTGGATCGAGTGGATATAAGGTCTTATGGAAAAAAGGGCGGGTAGGGGAGGGTTTCATGAACTGTTTTTGAAAGGAATTTATTATGCCTTATCGTCATCCATGTTCAGTGTATGTAATCAATCACCTCACATATCGTGTTGTGAAGCTTGTCATGTCAAACTTGTGTATCTGTATAAAAATGACAAGTATTATGGCACTGTGATTGTGTTCTATTCACTGGAAATGTTATGCTGCTAGGCAAGATACGATATTGTGACATCCCATCATGCATTGCTTCTTGTGGGATTTTTTGAATAGGAAATTAAGTGAGTAGTTGATTAAATGACCCTAAAACCTTTGTTGTAATCTTGCATTCTGGGAATGTTTCATCATTACTACGATATCTAAGAGAACATTTTGGATGACAGCTCTCATTTAAAAAAAAGTTTGTTAAATTACAAGTTGTGGGAAATAAAAAACTCTTGCAATGCTCACATAATCTCCACAAACAATTCCATAGGATCCAATGCATGATGGAAAGCTCACAAGATCTTCTCTTCTGTGTAAAAATCAGCCTTTCTTCAAATGTTCCTCAAATCATTGATAGACTTAGTATAATTCCATTTCAACAATTTGCTAAGATTTTCTTAGAACTTTTTATTTAACATGCAGATTATTCATATTGCTGTTTATTCCTTTTTATCTAGATGATTTTAGAACTGATTCAAAACATTTTGAAGAAAGATAGTTACATGGTTCTTTATCTATATGATGCAAATGGCATTTGATTTTCAGATTTGCTGTGTTTTATGTTATAACATTTTATATAAAACCATGGATGTTTTAACCCCCAGGTTACCTCCCAGTAGATCCACAAGTGGTATCCGACAGAATCACACATCTCGAAGAATCATATCAAGAACTCCAGAAGTTGGCACGTCGTCGCCAAGATCGCCTGGAAGATTCGCGCAGACTCTGGCAGTTCTTCTGGGACCTGGCCGATGATGAGAACTGGATCAAGGAGAAGGAACAGATTCTGTCGTCACCGGACATTGGTCACGATCTCACCAGCTGCAATTTACTTATCAACAAACATAATGTAAGTTGGGACATTTTCATCATTAAAATTTATATTTTTAACTCGGGCAAGCTCTCGACAGCTTTTTAAAGTGTGCGTGATTAGTCAAAATTAAATTCTGGTGTAAACTATAAAAATATCTGTAAATAACTAGCGGCAAAGAAAATCGGAACTGGACCTGTAACTGCCTGATACAAAATGGTATCTAGCGCCATCATCAATTCTGGCAAAAAATAAAGCTGGTACTTTACAAGTATTATAAGTGAAATCCATTTGATGCTCTGAGCGGCTTTCCGTCCAAATAGGACATTTTGTGAAAAAAAATTCCAGAGCCAAAAAGTGAATATTTTTTTGGTCCAGCCAGGAAAAAAAAAATGTCTTCAGTAATAATTATATTAATATTAATAATAATGTACACCTTATATATTGTAAACACCGAGGTTTTGCACAATTTTGAGCTGCAAAAAGTGAGAGCATGCACAAAAAAAAGTGTGAAAATGTGTGATCCCCAATTAACTTTGTTAGTCAACCAGGAATACGAAAAAGAAAAAGCAATAAAAACAATGCCAAAATAGGCTTCTAAAATATGTCAACCTATTTCTTACTTTTCTTTTTGGCTTCAAATTGACAAGAAGCAGGTGGAAAATGTTGAAAAATATGATTTCTGATATTAAAATTTTGAAAACTTGAGGAGTCTAGTTTCAGCCGACATTTATATAATAATGAATTTACAATCATTTCTTGTTAGGTAAATTTACATTGTAAAATGTGTTTTGTGGAAAATCACAAAAATTTGTGATGGATCCCAAAGAGCTTGATTGAGACCAGAAAGCTCATATTTTGTTGCTTTTGCGCGAGCGCACAAAACCCCGGTGCTTATCATATATGGTCTTTTAATATACAGGAGATTCTTAAAGCAGTGCTTCCTATTCTACATTTGTAGGAATATTACGACAAGCAAACATACAATTGTTTTTGAATATTTTTGTCCTTTTCAGCAATTGGAAGATGAATTATCTGGTCGTCATGCCGAACTGATGGAAAACTGCCAGGTTGGCGAAGACCTAATCAAAGAGAATCACTTCGGCGCACCGCAGATCAGGGAGCGCATTGACAATGTCAAAGAAAGCTGGGAGAGACTGCACCAGATGGCTGCCGCAAGGAAGAAGAGGCTCCAAGAGGCTCTGGATATGTATCAGGTAAATATTACATGGTAAAAGACCTAATCAAAGAGAATCACTTCGGCGCACCGCAGATCAGGGAGCGCATTGACAATGTCAATGAAAGCTGGGAGAGACTGCACCAGATGGCTGCCGCAAGGAAGAAGAGGCTCCAAGAAGCTCTGGATATGTATCAGGTTAGCTTGCATTTTTGGTTTAATTTCAAAAATGTTGAGATCTATGTGATTTTTATTTTGACATCACCAAAAACAACAAAAGAAGTTGGAAGCAGTTTTCACAAATGGTTGGCAATTTTCTTTTGGGGCAACAAGAGGTGTCAAGAGCAGCGTTCGAATTAAGGAAAAAAACATGGGTTTTCCGACGGACAACCAGGTTGTAATTTTTGGTTGTCCGTCAGGCGCGGCGCCAGACTCAAAAAGGTACCCCAACATTTTTTGACGTAGCTTTTCAAAACTGACAAGCAAAAAAAAAGGTCTCCCAAGCGCACAGACAACTACGAGACACCTACTTCTAAATTTTTTCAACAGCAAAATTGATAAAAAGTCATATTTTTTACGGCGATCAGGGAATTGAAGAAAAATGCTAAAATTTTTTACAATTTTATCTAAGGTTCTAGTTTTGAAATAAACATGCTTCGAAGTATGTTTATTTGACTTTGACAACCACAGCATTAATTTTTGGTTGTTAGATTTGGTTGTCCCGGACAACCAAAATTTCAAACGCTGGTCAAGAGGCTCTTGATAATGCATGAAGTTGTTGGCCAAGTAATATCAAAGGGAAATTTCTGGTGATGGTAAGTGATTGACTGAACATTGTTAGACCTGGGTGGGTGAATTATTTCATTTAAACAGAAGGTTTTAACACTGACCTGACAGTTTCGTCCGTCATGGGCGACAAACTTCTTCCTACTTTGACTTCCAGTATGACGAGTTTTGATAACGACATCAGGAGAGGATCATATAAGTGACCAAGAAAATGTGCCCCCTCGTTACGGTTCATAATCTTGGTGCTCCTCTTATGGATCCAGAGAGATTCCCTGATGAAACAAGCTCCGCTATCAGTTTCCATCTGTAAAACTTTGGAATTGTCCCAATCAATAACATGGTTGTAATGAAGGTCAGTGTTAAAACCTTTGGTTCTGTTTAAATGAAATAATTCACCCATTTTGTAATAACAAACTTGATGAATCTATTTAATAATTGTTAGACCGGATGAATGTTTCTTTTGTTGAAAAAGAGAAGTTTATAATGTATGTTAGTACAGATATTAGAATAAATGACTAATCTGTGATTAGGTAGAACTATCATTAAGGTAACTAACATCTGGGAAAAGTGATTTTTTTTTGTGTCTCCAATTGTTTTATAACCTTTCTTTTTTTCTTGACTTTATTTATTTTATTATCTGAAATAGTTCTTTGCTGATGCTGATGATGTCGATAACTGGATGTTGGATACTCTGCGTTTGGTATCAAGCGAAGATGTCGGGCACGATCAAGCGAGCGTGGAATCACTACTCAAGAAACACCAAGTAAGTGGAAAGACCCATAAGGTATATTTTCATTGGGCTGCAAGGTTAGGTTAACATTACATGCTACCAATAGGACACTGTTAAAAAGACAATATTATATTGATTAGAAGTAGATTTTTTTATTGTTAAAAGTTAAAAACAAGCTTCATTAATATAATGGGTTGCTTAACAAACAGGTCGTAATAGCCGTAATGTGAGTTAACTTTTCACGCCGCCATTTGGGAACATCGTTAGAAATATCATATCAGATTGTGCAGTGGCATGCTTTTGTCTAGGAATACAATCACAGTTAGTTTACTGCATTCATTTTAGGATAAAAAATGTTGAATTATAGTTATTATTTATTTACTTAATTGGGACTGATTTGACATTTTCATAACTTGTTAGAATTTAGATAAGAGTTAATATGGAAATTCCGTAAAATGGGCTATTCCAGTTAAAATCCATATACCCCCTATGGAAGACATTACCTTAATCTCCAACACAGGGAGTGTGAATTTTAAACAGAGTCACCAATTTAGATTACCCCATTTGAATTTCACACTCCCTGTGTGGGAGGTTAAGGTTATGTCTTCCATAGGGGGTGTGTGGACTTCAACTGGAATAGCCCAATGCATGATTGGGAAAAAGAACTGTTTGTGTATTTGACATGTGTGGTTTAGTTTGGATTGAAGTGTAGTCAACATTATCAAGAAAAGAAGTTTTGGAATTTATATCAGCATGCTGTTTTTGATTGTACATTTTATCAATAAAATGCATTTTTTGATGTGTTGGCGATGAATCTAATTCTTGAAAAGCATGCAATATTTATTTAGGCAATTTTTTGTTGTTGTTTGGGGACATTGTTTGTAATTTCTTATCCAAGGGTGGCAGGGCTGGGGCCAAGCTTAGGGGTACCCTTTATTATTGATTACAATGGTATCATTGTCAAAAGATTTTTAAGTTAACGCCTTAAATCTTTTAAAAAAGTATTCCCAGGTATTTGGGCAAAATCCCATCTTACTGATCCCACCTGTGACCCCTTCTCCATTCCAAATCGGTAGATTTAAGGGTGATGGCTGTGAAGTATAGTTTGGATTTCAACCGTTCATTAAGTGTATGTTGTAAATTTGGATCATTCAATATTAAAAGCACGATATACTGTATTATATCAAACACTTGGTGAAGGGTTGAGGTCAAAATTATACTTCATCCTTAAAATCCTGCAACCAATTTTGTGGCTATCCTCCCAACATTTTTTATCCTTAGTCTATAGATTATCAGTAAAGGAGAATAGAAATTTAATGATACCATGAAAAATCAAGCATCACTATATGGTGATGTTTTGAGTTTTAGAGTGAGTTGGATAGAATTATTCTGAATTTACACTGGAAATGCAAGCTTAGTTAATTGAAATTGTGAAAATTTGCCGCGTATCAGAGCGACAAGTCTGATATAACAGTATTAGCTCTTTACTTCAATTAGCAGGCATTTGGACTACTGAATGATGCATTTTGTAGTGTCCTTAAAGAGTTGTTACAAATATAGGGGCTACGTTTTGTAAATTTTGCTCAAAACAGTCCTGTCAACAAAAGAATAAGTACAATTGCTCCTGAAATGCTATTGCTGCCCAACAATCACACTTGCTATAGTTGTAAAAGGAGATCAATTTCTAAGCTTTTTTAAGTTGGTAACATTGTATCATTTCAACACAGCATTTCCAGTTTGAATTCAGTAGTTATAGAATAGCTATTTCCACATCCATAATAATGATGCTTTTCTCCCATCCCCATCCCATTTTCCCCATCCCGCAATAGTGATGTTCCTTCCAGATAAATCTTTAAGTATAATTTATTTCTTCCACAAATGCAAAGTTACAAAATAAACACATGAAAAGATTCAATACATTATTTAACTGTACATTTAACATTGTGGAGGAGAACTGAGAAGTAAGCTACACCACTATCTCAGGGTCTAAAATCGTACGGAAACAGTTTTTTTGCGATCTTTGAAAAAACAACAACAAACAAACAAAAAAACTCATCACAAGGTAAAACAGAGAACTTATTTATTTCATAGGTCTCAAAAAGGCAGATTGGCACTATGGACATGAATCAAAACATATATAGGCCAAACAAAAATTTCTTGGACAGTGTAAATAAAAACATGGTACGGGTTGCATTTACAAACAATGTGGCCCTGCACTGTGGATGTTTGTTTACACTGTCCAATACTTTTCTGCTAGGCCCATATCTGCTCATTCCACGTAGTTAAGAGTCAAAAGCCTGCTAAAGCTTTTTAGTTATTGCTAAGAAACAGTGAGGCTCAAGATAGTCTGGTGATTAGCCTTTTTCATAAAAACAGCCTTTGAGAGACTGCCTTGTGAGGCGATTTTGAACAAAAATAAGCCTGAAATTTTGACTTATATAACCCCAAGAATTTTACCTCTAGAATATGCCCCAGAAATTTGGACTTTATGATGGAAAATAAGCTAAATTTTAAATCATACATGAAACATATGATATATTTAAGTGCTCCATAGAGTTTAAATGACAGGACTGTTTTTCATCATAGACTTGATGTTAATGTTCTATCAGGAAGGAACAACGCCCATGATAATTACTCCATGCTGCATCCCAGCATGAATTGCTCTCATGACCTTTTGCTGATGTCTGCTTTCTTTCCTCCCTACATTAACCTATAGGAACAAGAGGCCCAATTGAAGCCAGTGAGTGCATGGTGGCGGGTGCAATATAAGAGCTATTTGGCTATATGTTTCTTCAAAAGTGTAGCAATGACATCATTGGTAAAAAAATGGCTGCCATATTGCTTTTTCAGTTCTTTTGCTTCAATAAAGGATTTGGTCAAATTTATTAGATTCGTTTAATGAAGTTTTCACAGCTGACGAAGTTCTGTCAGCTTGCTCACTAGGAGGTGGTAAAAATCTAATTAAATTTATGTTGCATAAATTTAAGCTTAAAGCAATAACTTGGCTTATATGAAATATTTTACCAGAAACACTTAGGTCTGTATGTTCAAAAGAGGTTTAAGAGTTAAACCAGGTTTAAAGTTCGACCTGGTTTAAGTGAAATTTTGTTTAACAGGTAAATATTTCTTCAACCAATAGTGTCATATTTTGTGGTGTTTATAAGATTTATAGTTGAATCTTTAATTTGAAAGTTGTTACGGTTCAAAAATGCTACCAAAGGTCCTTTAAATGGCAGTAGTAATTTTGACTTAGACCCGGTCTAACTTAAAACCTGGTCTAAATCCTAAACCTCTTTTGTGTACACAGACCTAAGTGTTTTAGCAACAATGATGATGCGTCTAAGCGAATTTTCAATCACTCGAACGGGAACCTGTCAAAAAGAGAAATACATGTGGGCGTTTTGACAGGATATGTTTCCATCGATTTTGATACACAATAAATTTAGTTTTGAAATGATGTCGTTGCTAAATCTGATGAAACTGACGCATATTGTCTGGCTAGTTTTCTTGAACATTTGACACTTTTCATTGAAGTGTACACAAAGCAAGTTCCTTTACTTGAATCACGTTTACAGTCACAATATCTTTTACAATGGGAATATGATTTTCAGCA
>JXSR01S015847.1:59101-69224 GCA_000969725.1 Ophiothrix spiculata
TATTTCCACGTGGATTCTTGTCACAACAAAATTATACGCTCAATATTTGAAGATTAAAAGCATCTGAACGAGGCACATCCCGTCACTCCCCCCGGATTTATAGACTGATCTCAGACAGCGAAAGATGGGCATCCCGACGTGCCTGCGGCGCAAGCACAACAAATCGTCGTACGTGAGGAATGGTCAAAATATGGTGCACAGATTGTTAAAAGTAAATAATGATGAACTTATAACTTCTGACTGATTAAGGCAAAGAAAAAAATCCCTCCACAAAGCTAATCGCTTTGCCGCGGTTTGGGGTAAAAGTTTATCACCTTCACACTGTTTAGGCTTTCGGCAAGGAAAAACAACTTGGTATAGGGCCTACTTGGTATACCAAAAGCTAAAGGAAGCTTATCTTTTACAAGATGTTTTTTGAATTCAGTTTTGAATGCAGGAGGAAGACCGGAGTACCCGGAGAAAAACCTGCCAAAGCGAGTATGTACTGAAAACCAAATGCACATAAAGCGCCGGGCGCGGGACTCGAATCCGGGACCTCAATGGTGCAAGGCGAGCCAACTACCGCGACCTAATGCGCCCAAATTTAGAAATTGGGCGTTTTGAGGGGAAAATTGTCAAATAAGGTAAAATAAGGTGTTTGTTTGTTTGTTGTTGTTGTTTTTCGTGTAAGATATCTTACCTGGAAGGTCTTGTTTATTAGCTAAAACCAGTACTGGAATACCCGGCGTCATATACGAGCTGGACAACACACGGAATAACTCGTCACGTGCTTCCCATAATCGACTTCTGTCAGCACTGTCTACTACGAAAATTAAACCTGTGAAAATTTGAGAAAATAAAATACAATGGTTATTGTAATCGGAAGAAAAATACCCCCCCCCCCCTCCTTGAAAAAAAGTCTGGATACGTCATTGATCAAGGGATAGCCTTGTATTTATCCTCATTTAGGTGATCTCAGCCTTTACCTGTAATTTTACTTCCTTGTTTTTATATGACGCAATCAATTTGATTATCTCATAATCTGATAGTTTGGTTCAGAAAGATTTTTCATTTGTATGTACTTCCGTCTTCCTTGCTCGGTTTATTTCAAATATCAACACCTAACTAAATTATTAGGTTAATTAAACATAGCTAGTCCGATCTGGTGACAAATCCCGGTGACAAAATTATAGCCTACTTTTTGCATCTGAATGAAGTGCCATTACTTGCAAAAACCAATAATTGTAAAGTGTCATTCACATACTAGTACCTTGTTTATGCTAGAAACAAAAATTGTCTGAGAGTGGCCAATAGAAACCTATAGGGTATTTATTGTTGTTAACCAAATATTCCAGTAATTCAGCACTATTTTGACTATATCTCTTCAAGGAAACGTCATATGGGCATTAATATTTATTAATACAGGGGTTATGTGAAAATATGACATGTCATACCACAAGGCTCTGACTGATAAGTCCTCGCACGTCCCATACACATAATAGTGACATATCACCACACATGACATGATATGACATGACATGTTGGCCCCTATACATCTGAACTTACCATGTGTCTCACAAATAGGCAATGCCACCGGGTCTCCCTGACTTTCCTATCCCATGTCCCATGTATACACGCAGTGTGATATCGTGACATAATACAACATGGCATTACATAACACTACATGACATGACATGCTTTGACATGACATGAATACATCTGAACTTACCATGTGTCTCACAAATAGGCAATGCTGCCACCGGGCCCTCCCTGACTTTCCTATTCCATATCCCATACACACAGTGTGATATCGTGACATGATACAACATGGCATTACATAACACTACATGACATGACATGCTTTGACATGACGTGAATACATCTGAACTTACCATGTGTCTCACAAATAGGCAATGCTGCCACCGGGCCTCCTTGACTTTCCTATCCCATGTCCCATACACACGTACAGTGTGATATCGTGACATGATACAAAATGGCATTACATAACACCACATGACATGACATGCTTTGACATGACATGAATACATCTGAACTTATCATGTGTCTTACAAATAGGCAATGCTGCCACCGGGCCCTCCCTGACTTTCCTATCTCCTATTCCATATCCCATACACACAGTGTGATATCGTGACATGATACAACATGGCATTACATAACACTACATGACATGACATGCTTTGACATGACGTGAATACATCTGAACTTACCATGTGTCTCACAAATAGGCAATGCTGCCACCGGGCCTCCTTGACTTTCCTATCTCGTGTCCCATACACACAGTGTGATATCGTGACATGATACAACATGGCATTACATAAGGCTGCATGCCACAAGTTTTGACACAGTGTAATATTGTGACATGACACAACTTGACATGACATAACATGACATTCCATGGCATTACATGGCATGATATAACATAGCCTGATGTGTATGCATCTCAACTTACCATGAATTTCACAGAAGTAATTCTGCCACAAGGCTCTGGCACAGTGTAATAGTGTGACATGACACAACTTGACATGACATGACATGACATGACATGAGATTACACGGTATTACATGGCATGATTTGACATAACCTGATGTGACGTGTATCATTTAAACGTTCCATGTATTTCACATAAGTAATTCTGCCACAAGGCTCTGACACAGTGTAATATTGTGACATGACACATGACACGACATGACATTACATGGCATTACATGATATGACATAGCCTGGCATGTATACATCTCAACTTACCATGTATTTCACAGAAGTAATGCTGTCACAAGGATATGACAGTGTAGTATTGTGACATGACATTACATTATCTGGCATGATATGACACAACCTGACGTGACGTGTAAACCTCTAAACCTACCGTGTGTTTCACAAAAGTAATGCTGCCACAAGGTCCTGACACAGTGTTATATTGTGACATGACACAACATAACATGACATAAAATTGCATGGCAATACATGGCATGATATGATATAGCATGACGTGTAGGCATCTCAACTTTACCATGTATTTCACAGAAGTAATGCTGCCACAAGGTTCTGACACAATGTAATATTGTGATATAACATGACATGACATTACATGGCATTACATGACATGACATGACATAGCATGACGTGTATGCATCTCAACTTACCATATATTATTTCACAGAAGTAATGCTGCCACAAGGCTCCGACAGTGTAATATTGTGACATGACACAACATGACATGACATGGCATTACATGGCATGATTACATGGCATGATATGACAGCATGACGTGTATGCATTTCAACTTACCATGTATTTCACAAAAGTAATTCTACCACAAGGCTCTGACACGTGTAATATTGTGACATGACACAACATGACATGACATTACATTACATGGCATTACATGACATAATATGACATAGCCTGACGTGTATGCATCTCAACTGACCATGTATTTCACATTCTGCCACAAGGCTCTAGCACAGTGTAGTATTGTGACATGACACATGACATGACATGACATGGCATGATATGACATAACCTGACGTGACGTGTATACATCTAAAATTACCACGTGTTTCACAAAAGTAATGCTGCCACAAGGCCTGACACAGTGTAATATTGTGACATGACACAACATGACATGACGTTACATGGCATGATATGACATAACCTGACGTGTATACATCTAAACTTACCGTGTGTTTCACAAAAGTAATGCTGCCACAAGGCTCTGACTTTTTGTTGTCCTCCCACGTCCCATACACACAGCGTTACGTTCGGAACTGGCGTGACAGTTTCGACGTTGAAGCCAATGGTCGGGATCGTCGTTACTGCTTCGTTTAATTTTACCCTGTAGAGAATGGTTGTTTTGCCTGAAATAAAAACAAAATCAAATATATGAATGTATTAAAATATAAGTTGCATCAACAAATTAAATTTAATTATGCAGCAAGATCCGAGCCTGGAGGCCAGTGGTGGGGAGTGAGTCCACCCCCTCAATACGGTACTTAAATGGTTTCTGTTCAGTCAGTGATTCCGAACATACGGTCTTACGCCTTTTTTACGGAACTGAATATATAGTAAGCACTGATGCTAACCTTGTCTGACTCGGGCCTGACAGTGTGTCCAGTGGGCGTTTATAATGTGCGTTCAGTATGATTTATTTATTATGCCTTGGAATCCGTTCCGGGACGTTCAATGTTACAATATATGCGGAGATCAGATTTTCAGACACTAAAACGTTCATCGTTCTGTGAAATAGTGAAATTTGGGACGCTCAGCTGCAACGTTTCGTTCTGTGACATAATGGTGAGATTTTTGACGCTCAGTTCAACATTCATCGTTCTGTGAGACAAACTGACATTTTCGCCCAGCATTTTCGGACGGTTTAAAACGTTGTTGTTTTTTGATTAGATTTTTGGACGTTCGATCATTGAAAATTAGGTATGTCTTTATCGAACGTTTCTAGCCGCATCCTTAATACCATACGGTATGTTATCAGATGATCATAATGGTGATCATTATATAAACAAAGTTTTCTGAACTTTAACTTTTAAAAGTAAACTTTTCTCAAACTTCAGTGTAGTTTACTTTAGTATTGAACCTCTAAAATACACCCATAGTCTTTCTCAAAAACTTGTCTGCTTTGCGTCGTAAAAAGCACGAAAATTAACTCAAACCCGGGCTCAAAAAGAGGCCTCTGGCCGACTTTTATTGTAATATTAAAGACCTATGGGATCGCAAGACTGAAAGTCAGTATCTACAATATCAAACATTATATAATCTTCCAGCTCTACCCCGAGCTTTAGCTAACTGGAATGAAATGAAAATAAACGAAAAAGGAAGTATCTGCCATGTTTTATATTGTCACTTACTGCGTATTTACGCTCATGCAGCAAAGTTCATCCGAGGTTCTTCAACCTGACTGTGGCACAGACTACGCACCTTAACATGTAAATTGCCAAAAGGTTATCATTTTCCGGAGGAAAACTTTTCTGCTTTACTGAAGATGAGTCATAACCCTGGGGTGCTCATCATATATGACTTGGGTTTAATGGGCTACATGCGAGTCACTATTTCGCACGCACTTGGTACCTTTCCACGACTCCTATCTTCACCTTGTTCACATCACAGTATATGAATATATGGTGTCAATGAAGATTTAGCGATTCTGAAAGGGTAAGAAATAGTTTTTCTATAACTTGGGTATATCTTGGTAAAATATTTACATCCCGTTTCTAATCAATCTTAGCACCCCTGGTTTGACGCTGCTGGGGATGTGCAGACATTATGCCTGATGTTATAGATCAAGTTACAAAATACAGATTTCAAATAGCTGTATTTTATCAAGGCAAGTAATTTTGATGTTTTGTATGAAACTGCTAGAAGTTTGGGGAAGATCTTGTCCAATAAATACCCCTCTAAAATAATGATTTTTTTTCTTAAATGAAAAATACATAACAGGTTTTTTAGACGGAACTTATAGGCCTAAAAAATTTCGTCTTCCAGAATATAAATGATAAGCGGGATGATGAGAACTTAACAAGATGTCTGCCGGATGTCTGAAATGACATTTTGTATTAGATTCTAATCATTATAGCTATGAAATTTTGGTACAAAAAAGTTCAAACTGAGGGGATGCAGATAATAGTGTAGCCTTGGTTCAAGGCATTTATTGTCTGTATTCAGTTATTCATATCCCATTCTAAAATTCCTAATACATTTGTAAACCCAAAATGCACATCTTGTCCTTAGGTTGCCAAAAAAAAATGTTTCTCGTCCCCTCCCTCCTCACTTTTTGGTGCCGCACCATTTTTTTTTCTTTTTTGTTGCAAAAATGCTAAAAAGATGTTAAAAATTTAGCAAATTCGTTCAAATATCAAGACCCGCTTTCCTTTGTAAAGGATTCTTAAATTGTTGATGTTTTTAACATTGAAACTGTCATCAAACCAACATCTATCCATATCACATAGAGTTAAAAGACAGCAATTGAATGTGCAGTCAACATCTACAAAGGGTAAACCTGGATCGCCCAGGCTTTCCCCTTCCTTGAAAAAAAAAAAAAAACCCAACCACCTCCCTCCATCCTCACATTTTGAGAAACCTTCGGCGAGAAACAACTTATATTTTTTATGCGGCCCTAAATGACTTTTTGAAAGCTTTAATATTTGTACCAAATTTACCACATAATGGACCTGTCTACAAATATCACCCTGTCATAGTAATCGCAACTTTCCTACTTGCATAACGTTTTGTTTTCTACACAGTTTAACCAATGGTGTAGACCATTGGGACTATCCAACTATTGTGGGGTGCAGGTCGTTGTTCCGACGTGTCATTTCTCCGAACGGTTTTTGTTCCGAACGGCCGTTTCTCCGAATGGTTTTTGCTCCGAACAGTTTTTTCTCCGAACGGTTTTTACTCCGAACGGCCGTTTCTCCGAACGGTTTTTACTCCGAACGGCCGTTTCTCCGAATAGTTTTTACTCCGAACGGTCGTTTCTCCGAAATTCGGAGAAACGACCTTTCGGAGTTAAAACCGTTCGGAGAAAAAACCGTTCGGAGTTAAAATCTTAAGGGAAATATTCTTAACATCCATGGCAATTACGGAAACCAAATACATAAGGGACCTATGAATACGTCATAAATGAAACCGCCCCTTACGTAGAAAAATGTGTGAAAAGACGTCAATAAGTTGCAATTGTTGATTTTTGGATTCTTGTTTTTGTTTTGCTTGTCAGTTTTTATATTAATGTAAATATATTTTGGAGCAATGTAACATGCCTGAGGGTTTTTGCTTCTTTGTTTTGATATGTTTATTAGTTGAAATTGAAATCGTATACTTTGTCAAAAGAGCAATTAATTCATGTTAGCCTACAAATTTTATGGGCGCTGCTGTCCTTATGATCTGAGTTATTTATAAATATTATTATAATGTCTCTTCTTCCCATCACTTTTCATGAATATTAACGCCAAAAATCCTTATCATAGTTATCTTAATGTTGTTCCACTTTTATTTGCCTTATTCGCATGACAAAAATATGAATTGAAATCTAAAACATAAAAATATTAACCGCGATGAGTAATAAAAATATTTTGGAACATACAGCGGTTTTTGGTCCGAACGGTTTTTGATCCGAACGGTCTTTTCTCCGAAATTCGGAGAAACGGCCGTTCGGAGTTAAAACCGTTCGGGTTAAAAACCGTTCGGGATAAAAACCATTCGGAGTAAAAACCATTCGGAGAAATGACCGATCGGAACAAAAACCTTTCGGAATTATTATTTTAGGAGCAAAAGGACTAAAAATCATTCGGAGAAAAAAACATTCGGAGTAAAAACCATTCGGAGAAACGGCCGTTCGGAGCAAAAACCGTTCGGAGAAATGACACGTCGGAACAACGGCCTGTCCCCCTATTGTGTGCGAAAATTACCCAAGTTGTAAAAAGTTTTACACAAGTCTCTTAAACAATAGGTGGGTGATAGTCTATAGTCTACAGCGTTGTGTAAACTTTTTAACAGCGGTTTAAATGGTGATCTTCTAAAGGAGGAATTTTTGAAATCGACAAACATAGGCTTATCGTCAAAATGTATATTAGTCAAGGAAGTTATAGCTTTATAACTTCCTTGATATTAGTACAATTAATATACATTGTACTTGCATGACATGCATGCATACCCCATGAAGGAGTCTAATCGTACAGGGGACCAACGGCTTAATATGCTTAACGTGACCTCCGAACCACGGAGCAAGTAGAGTGAAGCTTCTTGCCCAAGGAAACAAGGAGACGAAAACCGCCGGGCCCGGTGCTCGAACCCACAACCTCTGTATTACTACTTTGTACTGTACTGTGGATAGCATCACCGAACAAAGGTCCTATGGATCGGACTATTTTAAATCAGAATGTTTGTAAATTTATTATACCAGATATCTTAAGAGTATAGATGCTAAGCCTAAGAGCATCCTTTTTCGTTTGCCTTTAAAAGCCATGGCAAAATTATTTTGCAATGTCATCTTGATTGAAAAACAGGGCTGTCTGGGTACGTCAAGCCATGTCAAAAACTAGTTAAACTGGATTAAGTAAAGTGCTAAATCGGGATCAAAAAGATTGACATATAACGGTTAATTTCGTCATAAGGCCAATAAACCTACAACCCTATATAGAGGTTTTCAAATCAAAACTTCCAGTTTATGACATTTAAACCTGGTTGTAATGTCAGCGTATGGCAAATTGCGAGAAAGCGATATTTAAAGTCCCAGATTAATAATATTAACATTATCAACCCGAAATTTGAAGGAAAGGTAATCCAACTTGAAAATCATCGGTTAAAGTAAAGTTTTATTTTATAATTTTATTTTATTTTATTTCATTTTTATTTTTATTTTTAATTAAATTATTTATCTATTTATTTTTATTTTTATTTTATTTTTTTTTTTTTTTGGGGGGGGGGGGGCAAGCAGACGATATTTATAAATAGGAGTGGCGAGCGAAAATAGGGTCCACGGGCCTGTCTTAGAATGGCAACAATTATCACTTTTGACCTATTTTTGGCATTTATGTTTTCCAAAATTATGACCAAAATATTACAAGGTCATACCATTTGTTTGTTCTCAATTTCATTGAGGGACAAGAGGGGCCACAGTTTTTACCAGGGAGGGCCGGGCGCCCTCCCCTTAGATATCGCTGCCTGTCCTTTTACTATTTGTATCCGCCAGTTCTTTAACATGTTTAAGAATCCCTTTTACTATACAATCATCACATTTTTTTATATACAAAATAGAGCTTTTGTCAAAATTTCGGTTCCAAAGACGACAACAAATCAATGGTGCGAAAATGGTGTTTCTGTACAAAAATAAATTGTATTTGTCTTGGGCAGCTTACAACCTGCAAATCCATCTGAGATTAAAAACAAATCGTGGCTTTGTCAACTGTTTCTAACCTATAGATGAAATATAAAGCCATTTCTGTGTGGATTTTTTCTTGATTTTCAAACTTTCCGTATGCACAAAGCAGGACTAACTTAATCCCGGACTAAGTGAAATTTGATTTTTTGAAAAATAACACATTTTTGGGAATATGTAATAATTTATGTCCTTGCATTAAGATATATGCTGAAATGACTATAATTTGACCATTTCTCTGTTTTGGAACAATGGCATTTTTTGGCAAAAAGAACAAAAATTGGTTTAGTCCAGGACTAACTAAGTTAATCCCAGACTAAACCATTTATTTGTTCTGAAAACAATTGAAATGGTTTATAACAGACAAATGAATCAAATAGTAAAAGTTTCAGTTTAAATCTTTAAACAAGAACATAAATTATCGCTAGAATCCCCCAAAAATGTGCGATATTTCACCGTTTCAAGTCCGGGACTAAAGTTAGTCCTGCTTTGTGCATACGGACCTTAGAGAGCATTTCCTTTAATCTTCCATGTAAATGGAATGTAGACTAGCCCCCCGATAGGTCTCTTAGGCCTATCATAAATATTAAAGCGACGCATCGCGTATTACTCATCAGAATATGAAATAATTTTGTAACCCCCATCCTTGTAATAACCTCAAAAGAGGTCATGTATGCGCTGCAAAATCATAACAATTCATATCATAGGCTGATGACGGGTGTTAAGGGATTTGCCATTCAATTTCCGGGGGAAGGTTACGTCAGCTAGTATTTTATTATATAAGTTGGTCCGTGGCCTATACATAAGGTATTATTTCCACATTTCATTTCAGAAGTCTTTTAACCCTTGTCTTACCAAGGTAATTTTTGTAACGTTTGTTATCAAGGGGGTGGTTACCACCCCTCTCTATGAAATTGAAATGTAAACGCCAAAATTAAGGCTGTTCGGTACCATAGTAAAATGGTGGGTGTAGTATGTTTCGGCCAAAAACTTTTTGGCCAAATACATTTTGGCCAGTATTATTTTGTCCAAAAACACTTTGTCCAAATATATTTCGCCCAAAGTTATTCCGGCCAATCGTTATTTTATCCCACCACTATTTTGGCCAAATATATTTTGTCCAAAGTTAATTGGGCCTATCTTTATTTTGTCCTACTAGTATTTTGTCCAAATGTATTTCGTCCAAAGTTATTTGGGCCAATTGTTATTTTGTCCTTACACTATTTCGGCCAAATATA
>JXSR01S015848.1:4278-14672 GCA_000969725.1 Ophiothrix spiculata
ATGACAGGCCTGGAGAGGCTGGTATTGCCGGTGTAGAAAAAATATTAACAGGGTTACAACCAGAAAAAAAAATCAATAATAATAATAATCGGTTAGGATATGACCCCTTTCACTTTCTGGATATAAATTGATACTTATTATGGTAGCTAAGTATGAAACACAAGCTTGAAGGTACAATAAATGTTTCAATATCATCCTTCATTTCATTTTGATCTAATTACTTTCCCTTGATCACTGTTTACATATATCTCTTTTGAATGATAAATTTCAAACCCCCTGATTGTTCTAGTGCAATTTATCATACTGCCTCATCAAACAGGCAATGTAAAAAGCATCAGTGGCGTCTTTCACTACGGAATGAAAGTCAATCAATCATGTTGGGACTCTTACAGGCAAATATTTGTTCACTCAGCCCTAGCTACTATGGGAAATTAAATATGAGACTGAGTTGGGTGAGAGAAAATTCAAGAATTTTATAACACAGGGTTCCCATCATTTCAAGAAAGCAAAAGTCACTGTTTTGCCCTGATGAACTCTCAAAATTCGGATTATACCAACTCATTTGGTCTTGGCTTTGGTTTGGGGATGTCTAAAGTCTCGATCTCAGAAGGCCTGGTCTTGGTCTCCGATGTCGTCCTGATATGTAACAAAAAAAAGAGTCTGACCTGGGACCATGTCTGACTATCTACTTTTGAATTTTGGGCCAATCAAATTTACTGACTTTTCCCCGACTTCAGGCATTTTTAATCAAATTCCCTGATTGGATAAAAGTAAAATAATTTATCCCTGATTTCCCTGATCGGCTGGAAACCCTGTAAGGCCCCATATCCATTGGCTGTACAAATATACCGTGTGCCCTTGTCTCGTTTTCCACTGTTTGTAATCGTGCGGCGCTACACAGATAATGAAGATCGGTCTGCTTAGTGATCATATCGATGGTCTCGTGTACGGCAGATATTCCTATGACCCAGTGCTTACCAAGTATGAACATGTTGATTGTTGGTGTTGCCAGGTCATAGGAATCATCTGCCGTACACAAGCATGACAAGGCCACTGATATGATCACTACGCAGAACAAAGTGTATTGTCTATGTTTCACGGCACAATTATAAACGATGGAAAACGAAACAGGGCACACTGCATATGGGTACAGCCAATGGATACGAAGCCTAACAAAGCCGCACAACCAATTGCTTGATCTCGAAAACCAGAGGTTCAATTTCCAAGCTAAGTATCATATCTCATATTTTTTCTTTATCATGAAAAGAGCCAATCTGACAAGAGGACACCTGCTGAAATCTTCTTGAAAAAGTTGAATACACACCTTATGTCAAACCCAAATTTTATTTTAAAGAAGAAGCTCTTACCAGAACAACCGTCCTCGGTTTGGCTTTAGCTGCACCTGCTATATGGAGTAACCTCAACTGACCCGTCATATTCTGTAGAAATAATCACAGAAAAAAAGGATATATTAGGGCATTTATATAAAGAAAATGAGCATATTTATAATGAATACTGTTTCCCTTTTTGTAAAAGAGGTTGTGTTTAGCTTTTTTAATGATGGAATTATCCTAAATTAACATCAATTGTTGTAATCTTGCATTTCACACAAAATTCATTGTTAAGGCCTAAAAAAATTGTTTGTTTGGCATAATCCGACCGACCCTATTTTTATTTTCCATGTGTTTATGGTAAAAACTGTAAAATTAAGCATGACAAAATATTTTTCACTTTCAGGCTGCTTAAAATGTCCAGATTGTTATAACAATGAAAGATATGAACATATGATGTTACTGCTCCATTAATGTGTGCCTTGCGGTTATTTAGGGTTTATTTCAAAGTCAAAAGGGGAAAAAAATTAAACAAAAAAAATCTGACACACCTACACTATTATTTTTTTATGTTACGCAAACAAACAATTATTTTTAGGCCTAAGCTTAAACCAACTTCTAATACACACAACCCCATAGACAAAAATGCTTGATGGGAAGCACCTAATATCTCCTTTGGTTTTACAATGTTTTAACAATGTTATACATGTACATCAAAAACAATTTCGGTAGAATAGGTACTCACATTTTCTTCTAGCTTATCTTCGAATGTCTCCAAAAATTCTATCATATCTGGGGAACTTTCAAAGTCATGGTAGTAGTTATTCACCCATAATAACACTACTCTTGTCACCTAGAATGTAAGGATAAAAACATGCAGATAGTTCATATTTTGGAATGTATTAAATGTTCAATCCAGTTCAAATACTGATAAATGGCTTGCGAATATATGCATTTACTGCAGACAAGAGATGCAATTTCTCCAATATTCAGTTTTCAAGGAGTCTCAAGAACATTTATAGAGGCATTATTGATTCACCTTGACTGATCCAATAAAATTCCACTTATGAGTGAATGTTTCAGCAATTGGATCATTGTAAACGAATCAATAAACCATCTATTCTGATTCTAATGGTCCGTATTCACAAAAGGGGAATAACCTAAATCCAGGAATAACTTTATTTTCATTCCATTGATATACTCATTTGGTATTCGCAAATGAAGAACAACGTTACTCAACGAATTAGTTATTCCAGGCTTTGTAAAACTCAACTTAGTTCAGGACTGTGGGCTATCTCGAATCCAAGAATGTGAAATCCAGGAATAAAGTTATTCCTGGAATAACTTTTGTGAATACGGGCCATTGAGTTTGTTGGACAACATATTGAGTATCTGAGGGGTGCTTTGGCAAAATGAGAGAAAAGTCGCAAATTTCAAAATTGACTTTGTGACATATTTTAATTCTCTATAATCTCAGCTTTTGAATGATATATAATATGTCACACTTTCTTTCTCCAGTCTTCATTTAAAGATCGAAATCCAAAGCAGTCCACTGAATATATTGTAGTAAAAATTAGCTGCAAATCAATTTCAAAGTTTGCTACAGTGTTTAATAGCGCAATGCAATTAATTAACCGTGAATAATTGCACTTCCCGGCCAAGTTAACCTTCAAAACTTTAGGTATAGGTAAACACTTATGCATGAAGGCGTTTTATGTCAAAAAAATAAAATTTGACTTTTTCACCCTATTTTTACTTTAAATGCCATTTATTCAAAATGTAGATTTGCGACTTTCCTCTCATTTTGCAAGAACACCCCACATTTCATTTGATCAGAAGTTTTGCTACCCTACAATTTACTAAGGGGCGTACCATTTGATTTTCAGGGGGGGCATGGAAGTTGGGGTCGAGTCAATTTTTTTTTTTTTATTTTTAGCCACCAAAGACGGCGAGATTTTTTTTTTCGCCGCCTTTGGCGGCAGTTTTTTGTATTGCGTTTTTTTATGTTTTTCTCTACCTTGAAGTAGTTGGGTAAAGTTTTTTTTTCTTACTCATCTTCGGGTCAAGATTTTTTTTTTTCGCTGCCAACTTCCATGCCCCTCCCCTGAGAATCAAATGGTGCGCCCCTAAGGATCCAAGTAAGTCAGTAAATATAAACTGTTTAAAACTTCTTAAATTAATCTAAACTTGAAGCTGCCCTGAACAGTCTTACTGTAAAAAGAGAATCAAAATGATATCATAGATCGTCAGCATTATATTCTATTCAGCAAAGAAGTTCTTGAATATGTCGCCGCTATAATAGACTATACCCTATTAACCTTGCAAGTATGCAATAAGCAATCAGACTCTGTTACAAGATCCATAGCATATCCCTTGTATTCTACAATTTTGTAACCTGGTGGATTGTACGAAACTAGTAACGTTTGATTTAGGAGTAAGACCAAATCGCTGTATATTTATATTTTTTGTACATGAATTGTTCAGATTTTGGTATTATTTTTGGCTAGTTTAATTGCTGCCACATGGACAAACCTTGAACATAAATTCATATGGATATTCAGCAGGATTGGGTATGTGGTTAAGATTCGAATAAATACGGACTAATTTATTTCCTCATAAGGCCAAAAAAAAAATTGTTTGGTTGCCCTCCAGAGCTGAGAGGGTCGGTCGGTCGGGTTTTTTTTTTTTTAATTTAATTTTTTTTTTAATACTCTTCCACGTACTGCTAGGTCGATCGGCCGCTCCAGCCTTCACAACTTCCCCCGCGACATCCAAATCAAAACAATCAAATACTTCTTGTAGTAATTTGGGACATCTTAAACATTTTGAGAGTTGAATATCGAAAAAAGCGAAAAGTATAACATTTTTTTGTAGTTTTCGGTAAGTTTTGCATATTTTTTTTCGAAAAAAAAAAAAAAAATTTCAATAAAAAAAGTTTGGGTCGGGCTAAAAAATAAGGTCGGTCGGTGGAGGGCAACCAAACAATTTTTTATTTTTTTTGGCCTAAGGTCATATTAGTTTATACTTTAAGTGCATTAATCGGCTGCTTGCTACATACTTCTAGGTTTATAGAGTATAGGCAGTAATAGAAATTATTGCACTATATTCAGCTCTGATCCCGAATATCATGCATGAAGTATGGGTATCATAACAGAAAAATAAAGAAACCATATTGTTAATTATAAAATCTTGCTATATCTTGAGCTACAGAAAAGATGCAGTCACTTTTAATTAACACCAGCATACAACATTTTGTAACAGCTCACTTGTAAGCTTGAGGTTCGTATTGAGCGGGTTTTGTAATTAATAAAATTCTAAACTTACTGCAAATACCAAACATCTTGATAATTCAATGCAGATATTAGACGCTGTCATTGCTCTATGCAGTTTTGGATATTCTGCGAGTTAAAAGCGCAAGTTGCAAAACATTTTTTGTGCCAGTTACAAGTTCATTGCAAGTAAATTTAAAAGGAATTGCAAAATCATAACTTATCTTTGAGGAACCGAGAAGATCTTATGTACAAGTGCTTTTAGCTATGGAACTTATATGGAGAATTGTTAAATGCACACAAGAATACACATGTGCATGTGATCAAACAAATGAAGATTTGTAAAACCCACAGGCTGCATTTTGTTTTTCAAATGACTTACTACTAGTATTCTGTCAAAATCCCCACCCAACTTCATGGTGAATTTTATCCATAATTGATGTGATACTTTTACATTTGCACAAAGAGGAAGCTCATAGATAAAGTGAATTTTTTAAAGTCATCTTTTAATATGGACAAGCGTGATAAATTTAAACTCTTTGTTTTGTGTTAGTAAGGCTAATCATTCTCAACCAAGAAATAATGTTAGTTTCACTTGTAACCATACTCCTCATTAGCATCTTCAGACCAAGATAGACTGACCCTATTTTGTTTGCTTTGTATCAGTCTCACCCAAGCAATAATAGTTGGTTTCACTTGAAACACCCCATTCCTCATAAACATCGTCAGACCATGATAATAGACTACAAATCTGCTGTGGGTTGCAGGGCAAGAAAGCTCCGCTATTTGTCAGTTACAGAAATGAAGTGCTGTTTAGGCTTGACATCCAAAGACATTCGCTCACCAGAGAGACATTCACTCGTGATGTTCGCTCCGACGTATTCAGTCAAATTGAGAGGTAATGACACTTACAATGCAAGAATATTGGTTAAATTGATGTTACCATCGATTAAATAACGCTAACATCGATTTAACCAATATTCAAACATTGTAAGCAATGTTTTACCTCTATTTAAGAGAATAATTCAGAGCGAATATCGTGAGTGAATGTCTCTCAGGTGAGCGAACGTCTTTGGACGCCAAGCCTAATAGTTTCTACCCAATAATTTCTTTCATTTACCTTGCTCCTAAGGTTAACATCTTCAAACCATGATAACAATAGACTACAAATCTGCTGTGGGTTTGGAAGATAGCTCCGATACGTCATCAGGAAATCTTCCACATACGTCGGGTCTACTGAAGAGTGATCTTCCATTAACTGGTCTATCAACTTCTCTGGTTTTGCCTATTCATGAAAAAGAAAAAATCACAAATTTGATGATAATATAAAACATTATCGAGCATCATGCATTGCACATGGCTTTATGTGAGCTCTTATTTAAACCTTTGGATCAAGCAAAATTTAGGGTCCCATCCACAATTTTAGAGTTAGGGTTTAGGGTTAGGATATGTTTAAGGTTAGGGTCGAATCATGGTTAGTGAGTTAGGGTCGGGTCACGGGTTAGGGTCAAGTTTTTGATGGCGCCTAAAATATACTTTTTCCAAATCTTTGGTTGTAACTTATATATACAATATACTTTCTTTTTTATTGACAACTTCTGCATTATCCTGAAATACTTTACTGCAAGATGTGGGCACATTGTATATTGTACATTGACTATATCTTGCGTCAACGACCAACCAGCATGATGCAGAGTACATCCAAAGTACCCATATTTTGAAATAACAATTAACATCAGATTGTCTATTGGCAGTGACTAAGAATGTCCAACAAACCAATTTTACTACTTAAGACTTGGGTATTGTGTGACAGAGTGAGGTCACTAGTGTTTTGAACATTTAATAATGATTTTATGTTAATTGTAAAAGGCTGCAGGAAAGAAGAGTTTGACACATTTTGTTGATTTTCTTTGCTAATTTGTCACCCTATATCCTAGCTGTAAGATAGACACCCCAAAATATCACCAAAAATATGTTCAAGTTTGTTTTCATTTCCAATGACAAGTGAAAATTTACGACATTAATTACTTGTGATTAGTTCACATCCAACATAGTAATGAACTTGATTTTTAATACAGAAGCCATTTTTAAAGTGCATTAACATCAAAGCTGTTCAATCAATTAAGTTCCAGAAGAATGAGCAGAAAAACAAATTGATTTCCAACATGCACTGTTCATACAAGCAGAAAAATGCTCTATCAACATCATTAACCTAATATTACTTGTTATTTAGAGAGAGTTATGCAACTTGATTAAAGGGGCAATCCAAGACCAACATCCCCAAGTGCCTAAATCAAATTCAAATTTTAGCTGATATTTGGCGTATTGGTTGTTTGGAGCTGCAAAGGTACTGACAATAATTAGCACACATTAACGTATATGAAGATGTTTAAAAAGTATTGAAATACTCTTTGGAACTTAAAATAAATGACAGTGTCAAGTGAAGTCAAATTTTCAACATGCACTTAAGGCACGATAGAATCAAAATAAACAAAAAAAACCCCTTTCTTATTTGTTTTTATAAATATGATTTTCCACCCAATTCGTTCGTAAGCAAACTGTTGACAGTGTTTCTATTTTCCTAAATTTTCAATTTCAGAACGTGTGTTTGTCATTTTAAAATGACTTTATTACAGTTTTGAAATGTTAAATAAATGAAAATAAAGACTCTTTTACCAAAATTGGTTTGATAGATGCAAAACAGTTTTAATTTTGAGAATTTAACAATTTATTTCTAGAAATACTATCTCTGAATATCTCATTCAATCATATGCTTCAAAATCATAATTTTTGCTTATAACTTCACAAAGCCAGAGAATATATCTGAACTACTAGCAGGCTGTACTGATATTTGTAAGTTCTTTCTATAAATATCAAAAAAAAAAAGGTATGTTCCATACCAAGTCTACTTTGAAAAACACGATCATGGCTAATGTCTTTAAGACTTCCACTGTTCACAGTACAGGTAATTTTCAACTCTAGATGACGAAAATGACTTGTTTTGTGTCAGAATGTTTATTCGTTTGTTGTAAGAGCTCAAGAACAATAAAGAGTCAATGAGGATTGGTACGCAGCAAATGTCAACTATTCTACCTTGATTTGGCCAACCAAAGCTACCCTCCCTCCTTTTTTATAACACAAGCAAATATTTTTGTAGTTAAAAAAAAAAAAAGTTCATGCCATTGAAACTAAAAGATTTTTAACCATTAGAAACTATGTGTCGTGCATATATCAAGGCAAGAGCCTGGAGCTTTCAATGTAAGATAATATTTTGTTATGAAACCAAAGTAAACAAAGTTGCAAATGCGCAAACAGTGAAGCCATTCTGACTGACAAGGCCCCACACTCAACATGAAATAGATCAACTAACTGCCATATAAATGTGGTTCAATTAATCCAACATTTCAAAACATTCTGTCAGAAAGATTTCTTCCATTTTTCAGTCAAGGGTATACATTGGTTTGACAATGCTGCAATATAATACAAGACTTTAAAACATTTGTGAAAGCAGAATTTAAGGCCAAGTAAAAAAATAAAAAGTTTAGCGTCCAGGTTTTGTAAAAAGTAGGAGGGGCTTTTTATTTTTTTATTTTTTGTTGCAATAAGCTTGAAATCATCATATTTAATGCCATATGTAGGAGTTTTTTACGTTCCAAACGTTATTTGAAAATGAGGAGGCGGCCCTTTCTTTGTTTTGAGAGAAAGGCCCCTCCAGTGGTCATAAAACTCTCCTGAAATGTTTTGTTATACATTTACAAGATTGAAGAACAAGTTTCAACTTCTTTAGACTCTTTCAAAGCATGTTATGGATGTAAGTTTACAAAATAAAAGAAATTTGAAAAACCTCCAAAAAAGGAGGAGGGCAGGGACGCTAAACATGTTATTTTTTTATTCGGCCTAAAACTGATTTATTTTTTCAGACTTGCTTGTGATGAACAAATCTTCAATGACATGCAGTCAGCATACTATTTTTAATTTAAAATTACAATTACTTACTTAATCCTTTTTAAAGTGCCAATTTTGTATTAAATTTTAGGACAATAAAAAATAGAGTATGGTTAAGGGGCATGATATTTCAACTTTAGCAAAGTATTAATCATAGGCGACAATAAAAAATACTAAAAATACATCATCACGATTCCCTTTACTTGATTTGTTTGTCTTATTCACTTGAAACGAAAAATTTGAAGATGAACTGTAGTTATTTGTCAAATTATGGGCAAGTTTTGCATTTTATTTCAACCACTTAGTTTAATCATCTATATTTTTATAATACTGTAGCCAACATATCAAAAATTTACCCAAGTTTTTGTAATCCGATCTTACTGGTGACAGTCGCCGCAATGTAACGTCACCACATTTTGGTGTTCATGAGTAATCTGTGTTTATCAATGCAGACAATTAATTCACAAGCTATTAAGATGAAATTACACATTGGTGTGATAGGATAGCAATTACCGCAATGTAATCGACTAATGACATCAGACCAGACAAATTATGCCAAAGTTGAAACTTGACATTTTCAAGGGCAAGACAGATATAGATATTATTCAATTAATATAAGAGTTTGATATTACATTATTAGATTGATGTTTAGATTCTCAACCCATTATTTTTCAATTATAATCAAGAACTCCAAATAGTTCTAAATTTGCAGCCAAATGTTTGAACAAATATTAATATTATTTTCAGATTTGTTTCGAGCTAAAAAGGCACACAATGTTTTGAGCTCATAAACACCAAGCAAAATATACACCACAGTTGAAATTCTTAAAAATCGTCAGTTATTAAATAATGTAATTTCCTTAATAATCTGATCCTGAGTGTCAATAAACCTAGAAATCTAGACAATTTGATTCCAAAAGAGTTTGTGGAAAGTTAATGGTTCATAATGCCCTTGTCAGTTGTTTTCCCAGTCCCCACGTACTCGGGCATAGCAGGGGATTTGTCATTATGGGGGGGGGGGGGGGGGGGGAGATTTGTGAGGTGAAGACATCCCTAAAGGTGGGGAACATGTACTTGGTTATGTCTTGATGTGATCATAATTTCGCTAGTAATCAAGTTGAGCAGTAGATGGGGCTGTCTCGCTGTATTTGGACTGGTACTTGGTCAGGGATTCGGCGCTTGAAAATCCAATTGTCCTACAGGGAAGTCAACAAAAAATTTGCAGGGAATTTGACAGCTTAAAGGAAACAAATTTGGTTGAGTTCCCCGCTAGTGCCCAGGTAACTGGAGAAACAATTGACGAGTGCATAACATACAATCATTTTATAGGAGTTGATGCCATCTTTACCCACAATTTTCAAACATTGCACACATTTACTGCGATTTACCTGGGGTGAATGACATTCTGGTGGCCAGAATCAAAACAGTTTCAGGGAAAAATCATCCCTTATTGTTTTGTTACATAATCCCAAGACCCATGTGACATCATTGTATTCAGATAGGAATGCAACATTGGGCCATGTGTCATGAACTCGCCTACTTTTGCGTTACATGCCTTATTATTCATTGTATGTCACCATCTGATGTTCAAACTTAGATATTTCACTTAAACTTCACTGAAATGTAACAAAAGTATATATATTTGGAAAGCTAAAGCTGTAAGGAATCTAAATATGTGCATTGCATCTCGTTATATAGGGTGACCTTGAAAATATATAGGGTGAAACATTTATTTTTTGATCAAAATGAACTGTAACTTCTGCGATGCAAATTTTTCAAGTGTTATTAGAAATCTTCTTATTACTCACATAATTTGGTGCAAGAACAGATCTGCTAACAGAGTGTGGGT